>CM076578.1:1375955037-1376227537 GCA_034641835.2 Pinus albicaulis | reverse complement strand
TGAGAGGGTGGACTCAGTGAGAGATGTGTCATTTTTTGGTTGCACTTGATGAGATGAATCAGGAATGTGGCTTGAAATTTTCATACCAGGGTTGACATCCACTGGTGATAAAGGAGGCTTAGGTGCAAGAAGATTAGGGTTAACTTTTGCTTGTTCTTCTGCCATGAAAATTTTCTCCTTAGGCTGCCTTCGTGGAGAGGAGGCAATCTGTTTTTATTATTTGGCATAGGCTTCTTAGGATAAGATGGTGAACTATGTGAAACAAGGGCAACACTGGTTTTCTCATGGATGTCTTTCTTCTTTGGCCTCCCTACCTTTCTTCTGGAATTAATACTGCCAAACCCTTCCTTTATTAAAAACCTATCCCAAGTAATTTTCTTCTTTCTGAGATGATAGAAAACTAAAATTTTAATCAGCCCTCTGTGATACAAATTATGAAAGGGGTAGTTTGGAATTTTCGGTATCTTGAGGGACATTTTAAGCAAATATTTATAAAGAAAATAGGGTAGGTTCAGGGGTTTCTCTCCTGAAATGTGGGTCAGGAATCTCAATTGATAACGATGAATAGAATAAAACCTCTGTTCGCATGTGATGTATTTCTGGAGTGAGGTAATAACATGCTGCCACTTGGCTTTAAAACAGGAAATGTGAGCAGTTGAATTCCATTTCATATCAGCATATTTGGGCTTAAGGTAAGAAATTACTTCTTCAAGTAGCGCTTTAATTTTAAACCAACGTGCACCGATTCAAAAGCCTGGGTTGCACGGGCTATGATAGCCTCAGAAATTTTGAACATTTTACTACCTAACCTAACCTTTTCGCCATCGAAATACTCAGTGAAAGCTTGAGCCAGTGCCATGTTCTCCTAAGAAAAATTCTCGAGTAATTTATATCGACCTACAGATTTTAATTGTGATTTTCCCCTTGCCTACACATATATTGTGTTATTAGGCTCTGGCCTATTTACCTTTCCTCCTTTCCCCATTTTCTGACAGCTAAACTTCTCACAAATACAAATGTTGAACTCTAGTAGCAATTTCGTCCATGAAACCTAAGACTACTTGCTTTGAAACCTGAGACTGCTTGCTAGAGGATTGTTTTTTTTTACCTGTATCATAGACAGAGGCCTCAGGTTGAGTGATCAATGAGCTCTCTTCTCTAATTTAGTGCATTCAATTACGACAAGGAGAAATGACATGTTTTTGAAATGATTGAAAAGCCAGTGCCAAGTCATCCCACTAAGCTTCACACTTTCACCTTATCATTACATGTGCTTTCTTTGTACCATGCTTTCTTCCTTGTATAGATATTAATGCAGCACGAAACTACCTTTTAACATGCATTATGCATGAAAATGTGGTTCTAGGGCCACACAACTAGTTAACTAATGGGAAGTAATCACACATCACAACTTTCTGTTTTATCACAAATCAGTCGTCCACAAGTTTAAGTACACTCATAGCGGCTAAACCATAAACTATGTGAAGTGTGATATGCATTGGTGCGCTACACCAACACATGACCTTCACCTCATCACATCACAAATAAGTTAACATACCACATGATTGACTTAAAGTAAAACTTTAAAAACTATGATTTGCGAAATCGCTCCATCTGCGCTTTAATTTCTACCGTTGATCTGTGCCCCAGATCTGACGATCTTCCTCTCTTTCCCCTTAGTCACATCGCATCGCAAATCAATTAATAGATGACGCAATTTCCTTAAAGGTAAAATTTAAAAACTGTGATTTGCGATGTCGTCCATTTGCGATTTAATCTCAACCGTCAGTTTCTTCCCTTTCAGATCTGTGATTGGATCATGGCCATCCACTCATCCCGCACGCAGTTCTTCTCCATCACTAAACTTAAACTTGTGGACAAGCTCCCTTTAAAAATTCTATGCTTCTCTTCTCCAGATCTCCCACTCTGTTGGTTAATCTGTTTTCTTCAGGCTGCGATTTTCTTTTAAATAACTCGGGTTGTAATGTTGTCCACGAAGCCTTAATTTTCCTGCTTTGAAAATTGATTACTTTCTTACCTGTAGCCTATTTATTAAGATAGCCAAAATATCAGTGAAATAGGTACGCTTTTTACTGTGTGGAATATATGACTTTCATTTCTGATAAATAGCTGGCTTTTACTGCATTACTATTTTGAAAATGAATTTGCAACAAAGGAAGCTATTATTCCATTCTAGATGACTGAAATTTTATTACCAAAACAACAAATAAGCTTCAACACTAATCATAAGTCAAAATAGAAAATTTAACGTATTTTAGGACTCTAAAACACTATGACACCTATTCAATTAAAAATACCTTGTTGTTGGGAATCTTTTTAACTTTGATTGGAAATGACTCAAACTTTGTACATGGACTAGGACACAATTTTTTTTTGAAAACAGTGACAAAATAGCGATTACACCATCAAAATTTTCACTGCTAACAGTGGCTCCTATTGGGGATGAAGTCCTCCCTGTCAGGCTTCAAGGACTCTAGACTCAATGCCTCAAAAACTCTTGAAACTTAGAAGAATTCTTGAAAATAAAGACTAGGATTGACCATTGACATACTGGACTCAATACTGACCATATATATAGACATAAGTACCATTGGGAATGGAATTTATTGGCAGATCACACCACATATTTACAACGGAGTGACTGAAATGACTTACTACATAAAGAACTTTTTAAGAAAATGACCATTGACTGGGCCTCCAATTAGCTAATCATCATCCAGATGTTTGAGCATAAAAGTATTATTCTCCAAAACGTCAACAATTATAAATGGCCCAAACCACAGTTGTCTAAATTACCATATTTTCCATGGTATTCTCTCCTATCATACCAATGCAACACCAAATGATTCTCCTAAAACAACTGCTGATTTTCTCTTTTATTAAAAACAGATTTGACTTAGCCTGATACTTCTGAAATTTTTCCAGCACTGATTCTCTGATTTGGTGTGCCTCTATCAACTGTAGCATTCTCCTTTGGACTGGGTTTTTATGATCAGCTTCATCTTGTAGGAACTTCATCACAGGAAGAGCTAATTGCAAAGGAATTACAACATCTGTACCATATAAAAGCTACCATTCCAATTGATTTTTTACCACTTACTCTATCTTCCCACAGAGAATGTATCAACTAAGTGTCCCAATTCCTCTTATTTTCAGGCAACATTTTCTTAATAATCATCACCAAAATTTTATTGGATAACTCATCCAATCCATTACCTTGAGGGTAATAAGGCGTGGAATGAGTCAACTCAATCCCATATTGCTTAAAAAAGTTGTACATCTTAGTAGACTTAAAGGCCATTGGATTATTAGTTACTAATTTCTGTGGACAACCAAATCTTGACATAATATTTTGCAACATAAATTTGATAATTATCGTATCAGTAGAATTCCTGGTTGGTACAAATTCAATCTATTTAGTGAAATAATTTGTAGATGTAAGAATACATCTATGTTGTCCTGATGAAGGTGGATGAATTTCACTGATGAAGTATAGCCCCCATTGCTGGAAAGGAACATTTGCTGAAATAGAGATGAGAGGTGATGGTAGCAATTTCTGTTTACCAGCAATTTCTGACATTCAACACAACTCCTAACTTTTGAAAATACATCAGAGAAAAGAGTTGGCGAATAATAGCCAGCTCTTAAGATTTTGTTTGTAGATTCTCTCCAATAAAAGTGCCCTCCACACACTCTTGCATGTATCTCTTTCATAATCTCCTAGGATTCTGCTTCATCTACACATCTTAACAAGACTCCAACAGGATCCTTCCAATAAATTTGGTCTTCCAAAATGCAATATTTCACAGCTCTCAATTTAAAATCTCTTCATTTAGATTTGTCCATTTCACATGGGCAATTGAAATTTAACAAGAAGTAAACTATATCCTTGTACTATTCTGAATTAAATATTTCAGAATAATTATAAATACCTTCTCCATATTCTCCTTCATCTACCTCTACATTCATATTTAAAGCTTTGCAATTAGATTCAACCATCAAGCAAGCCAAGCCCTAACCCTTTATCAATTTAGTTGGTTTGATTTCAACATCAAATTCTAGAATTTTGGTCAGCCATCGTCCCCTCCTTCCATCTGTATCTAGTTGCAGCAAAACATCTTTAACAGTGATATCAGGCATAAAAGAAATTATTTTTTAATGCAACACATAAACTCAAAAAGACTTAAAAGCCTTAACTAGTGCATATGCTTGTTTTTAAATCTAGTTGTACTTTAATTCAGCCTCCCTTAAAGCATGACTGAAAGATGAAATTGGCTACTCTAAACCCTCCTTGTTCTTTTGTAATAAGACAACTTTAATTGTTTCTTTTGAAGCATATAAAAAAATCAGAAAATCCATTTCAAAATCAAGACTAATCAAAACTGGACCTTCAGTCAAGACAGATTTAATTGCTGAAAAATGATTCTTTGCTTCATCTCTCCACTTAAATTCTACATCTTTTTTCAGCAAGACATTTATATGTTTTATCAGCTCTGCAAAGTTAGGAAGAAAACGCCTCAGAAAATGTATTTTCCCTAAAATTGACTGCAATTCCTTGTTATTTATTGGCAAAACAATCTTCTGAATAGCTTCTACTCTTCCTGGATCAATACAGATGCCATTTTCTGTTACAATATGTCCCAAAAACTTACCTTCTTGGACAACAAAAGATGAATTTTTTGGGTTTAAGGACAAACCAATTTTTTTGCATTTGTCAAAAATTTGTTTCAAATGTTTCAAGTGATCTTCACTAGATTTTGAATATACTGTGATGTCATCCAAATAGATGACCAAAATTTTTTCCTTTTCTCCCGCAAAGGCAATATCCATTTCTTGCTGAAAGGTTGTGCCTGCATTGATCAAACTAAATGGCATTTTTTTGTACATGAATGTGCCCCAGGGTGTGGTAAATGTTGTCTTTTCTATATCTTTCCTATCAACTAAAATCATATTATATCATAAAAAACCATCAATCATTGACAGTCTTTTGTATCCTACAACCTTATGGAAGATATAAGCCATCTTGGGCAGTGGATAGTTATATTTCAAGGAGCACAGGTTCAGGTCGATAAAATAAAATAAAAATCCTTATCTCTCCATTATTTTTCTAGACCGAGAATATATTAGTTACCCAGCTAGAAAATCTCAAAGGAAAAATTATATTTTCTTCCCATAATTTTTTGATTTCTTTCTCAATGATTGGGAGCAACATGGGATTGACGTGTTTGATTTTTTGTGATACAGTCTTTGCATCTGTTTTCAAAGGAATCTTGTCCTCCATTATGCTCCTATCATATTTTTTCAACTCACTATAAGAGCATGCAAAAATATCAGAAAATTTCTTCAGTAGTTTGATATATTTTGTTATGGTTTCCAGAGGAAGGAATTTGGACACTTTGACTAATCTTGGCTGGTCTTCTGTACCAATGTTACATTCTATTGTACTCTCTCCATCAGCTTTGCTTTCAGGCTTGAGAAAAACATCATTATTATTAAACGGTCTTTCTAAAGGAACTAAACCCTTAGGAATAAATTTAGTTTTTAGATCTATAATGTTTTTCCCAGCCACAGTTCTCTTAAAAGGGTTGTTTTTTTGCTTTTCAACAATCTCTTGCTCATCATCAATTTGTATGTCTGCAAACTCTTCTACACACTCTAAAAAATTCTGAATCTCCCTGTCATCCTCAAATATTTTTCAGTGCTTGTTGTTATCAAGAATTGAAGGTATGTTTTTTATTTGAATATGATAGGCTGCTTTGACATCTAGAGTAACTTTGAAATTACAAGCATCAATTGCTAGTGAATCATCAATTTGATTTTCTTCTCTAGTGACAAAATTTATATTAAATGCTGAAAAATAATGCTCAATCAAATCCCAGACTTCATTCCTATAATTCTTCAATTTGGAATTTTTCACTTGGTAATTGTTTCTCACCTGCTTAATCACCAAAGGAAATTAGTTGGTATGCTCCCAAATATTTCACTGCCTTCATACCCAGCACAAGTGCATCATACTCAGCAATGTTTTTAGTGGTTTCAAATTGTAGTTTGTATGATATGGTCAACTTCTGTTGAGTACGAGAAATTAGGACTACACTGAACCCTGATCTTTCTCCTGAATAGGCTCCGTCAAAGTACAATTTCCAGATCTTTCATCCTTCTGAATGCTGCTCATTTTCACCTTGAAAATGTTGTTTTTCACTTCATTTGGGTTGGAAATCATTATCATCAGCAGCAAGGTGAAGAATTGATGACCTAAATTCCTTTTCCTTAGCATATATGGGATGGTTTGATGGATTGTGTTGGTCACTAATGATGTAGGCCATTTTAGTTTCCCTGTAAAACCTTCTGAATTCCCCTCCAAATACTGGGATTGTAGCATATGACATGTCCATTTGAAGGTTACCTCCCAATTTCTTAGACCAAGATGTGGAAAGTAACATCCCAAATCTAGAAGGAATGGTAGCAACCACAATGTCCATCAGTAAGCTCTTCATAGGCAGTTGTGTAAGGGCAACCACAAAATCCTTAATCACTCCTAGACACTTGATTTCTTTGAAGTCAAAGGTGTAAAGGTCATGGTATTTCTTGGTGATCTCTAATCCCAATTCATCCATCACTTTCTTTGGCATAATATTGTGGGAAGCTCTAGAATCTAACAGACAATTATGCAACAATTTGTCATGTATGTTAAGTGATAGGTAAAAAGGCGGTGAGTTATCATCATTTTGGTCTTGGGCATGATAGCCAAGATAAATAGTGGGATACTCATCCTCAAGTTTGACTGAATAAGGAGAGAGAGAAGGATGCAGCAGACCCTTAAAAGACTCTTTATATGTCAGATTTTTCAATAATTCAATGAGTAGAACTAGAATTTTGATTTTATTCAATTCATATTTGAAACTAAAATAAATTGGAACTAATTCTTTATTTTCTGCAGTAATTTTGACCATTGGAGCATAATTTTGAGGTGGAGGAACCTCATTTACCTTGGACTTCTGTTTAGCATCTTATTTATCTGAATATGCTTTTTGTTGAGGCTGCTAAACAAGACCTTTTGATCTCAAAGGGTGATTTCTGTTTTGAACTTCTTGCTATTTTTTATCATTCTATGAATAAATTTAAGCATTCACATCATCAGAAAACAAACAAATTCTTGATCTATCTTCATATTCCTGCAATGTCAAACATTTTGACTGTGAAAGGCCTCCTGAAGGGAGCCTGATTTCTATTAACTTTGTTTTTATTGGCTCTAGCAGCTAGTTTATTTTCTATCTCTAATTTTGACATATTAGAGGCAAGTTCCTTGATCAAATTGGAGATTTGATCGATCTTTTCTTCTGCTAAAAGAGACTTGGAAGAAGAAGGCTTTTCTTCTTTCATCTTCTTTTTGTCTTTTGGTGACTTTTATTCATCCATTTTTAATTTATTTGAAGCCATAAGATTAACCTGCACTCCAATTGCAGCCTCCTGCATAGTTGTCAGTTTCTGTGCTTTTTTGGCCCTCAACCATAAGGCAAACTCAGAATCTAAAGAATTTTCAAAATTTATCATACCTGTGGTTTCATTGGGTTTAATCTCTTCAGGATTTTTCTGATAAATCTTATTAAACCTCTTAGTAAAATCATCTAAAGACTCATATGTCTTCTTCTTCCGAGTTCCAAATTCAGTGAGATAATAAACATAGTCTTTCCTATCACCCCAATGTTTCACAAATATCTCTTCTATTTCATCAATTACTGTTATTGAATTTGGAGCCAAACTTCTAAACCATTTTCGAGCTTCACCATCCAAGATCTGAACAAAGAGTCTTGTCCAGACATTTTCATGTTCAATATTTTGATTGTCAACATAACTATAGAAATCCAATAAATGTTCCTCAGCAGATTCTCCTTCTCCCTCCCCAATGTATTTTGGAAGATATTTCAAGTAATATCCTTGGGGAAGTACATGCAAGGGTTGAGGGAGGACAAGTGGCACATATCTCGTAGCCACTATCTGTTGCATCCTTGTAAGGGCAGGTTGGTACATATTTTGCTGATGTACAAATGATGTAGATGTTTGAGAAATAGGAATTACAATTGGTGAATTATGATTCTGATTTAGGATAGCAGAAAGTTTGGGATCTTGAGTTGATTTTTTATGCTTTAGAACTGAGAAGAGTGGGTTTTCAAAAATATGAACAGAGGATGTATTGACTTCTCCTTCAATAGAATAATCAAAATCTAAAGTTGTCCCTTGAGGGGATGGAGTTAATTCATCCTTATTTTGTTGAGCAAGGAAATCAGATAAGTTAAAAGTAAGACCTTCAGGTAAATATTCTTCAAAAGGATGAGAGGAAGATGACCCAATAGATAGATTTGGAGAAAAAGGAAAATACTATTGTTGAGGGGTAATAAGAGACTGGTATTCAGGATGAATCTGAAGGAAATTTAAAATATTCTTTAAGTCTTCTTCAGTAAAAATATCCATTTCAAGGAAAGGTGAATTAGGCAATACTTGTCCTAATTCCCCTTCAGTCAACACTAATTCTTCTGATTTATTTTCAACACTTATAAATTATGTTTCTTCCTCTTTGACTAGAATAGTACTTATTTCGGATTTACTAGGTGATGAGTAAGAAAATTTTTTAGTTGAACCTAGGTTAACAACATCCACTTTATTTTCTATGGTAGTAGCTTCAACTTGGGATTTTTCAACAGAATATTTTAAAACTAAAACCTCTTTAGATTCTAAAGTAGATAGAGGTACATTTCACTTTCGAATGTACTTTTTGTGTACCTTCTTCACTGACTGAGATGTGGGTTCAACTAATCTATGTTTTCCTTTAGCATCTTTGATGATTTTCTTTGGGTCAACAATTACAGTCACAATTGGAGATCTATGATTCCTCCTTGTAGAAGGACATCTTGAAACCCCTATTTCTCTTCGTGGAGTCGCCAAGTGAAAAATTTTGCAATCTTATTCAGGTCACCAATTATTGATCACCATCAAGAACTGATTATCAGCAATTCATAACAACATACTCGGTAGAATACTCTGTTACAAGGCCTTCATATCTCGACATACGCACCAAAAGATGTTGGTGTTGGAATTAGCACTTGGACTGCAGCAAGCGCCTGACCAGACACATCTTAAAATCTAAGGCAATTTAAAGATTTTTTTTATTAGATTGGTAGGTGTTACAAACTCGGATTCAATGAAAATATATTTTAGTCAAATCCATAGTTGTACTAATGAGGGTATCGTAACTTGATGTGGTAGCAAGGTGCAAGTTTGTAGTCTACGAGGAGAGGAAATTTTGAGATAAGAGAAGAATAAGTAGGTCTGTAAAACAAAAATATACTGCATTTAGTAGAAATTCACAAAAGTAGCAGTTTGACAATATTCCATAGAGAGAAAGTTGTTTCTAGTCTAACAATATTCTCACTGAAATATCATGAATAATAACTATGATGAGTGATGCTCTTCCACTGTTATAGCATATATTTTATCAGGAATTCTCACTGTGTGATACTAACAAGAACTGATAAAACACAACATGCTTAAGAGACTAATAAAAAAACATAACAATATGATGATTTGCAAACTGGAACTTGAAGAAAGGAGATATGGAAGCAGAAGTAAAGTAGACAATACACACAGCAAAGTCATAATAAGTCCTCAATAGTATCATTCCATTTCATTCACAAAAAATATTACAGATCATGTAAGTCAAAATTATATAACCACCAACCAACAATGACTTCATATTAGTTTGGCATATATATACAAAATATGATACTATCACCTTCCATAGAAAAAGGTAAATCTATTTCAAAAGTCATTACATCCTCGTGCAAGAGGTGAGGCTTATCCATTAATCTGAATTACAAAGTGCTATTAAAAACAATATAAACGTCATGAAGGCATCATGAACGTTGTCACTCCGATATGGTTGTGTGAGGTGGCAGCCCATTTGAAGACCACTCTTATGTTTTAGTTCAACCAATCTCTAGCAAAAAGTGTAAAAACAGTGGGAATGACATGTGGTTGTCTCCTATTAAATGTGAAAAACAGAAACATGATATTTCATAGAAGGCTGGATATAAGACACCCGGCAGAATCCATTGCAACTAAATAACGTCTCCACTTCATTTGTTTAATGTCACCATCATGATTCAAAACAAAAAGTAGCCCATTGCCATCACATGCTCATATTTCAAAATAATTTCTACCTTCGTAGAAAAGGTAGCAATATCTGAAAAACATGGAACATTTACCCCAAAATTTTTCTCCAAGTCATTCTTCTTCTTCATTCATCAAAGGTCCAGAATAGAAGAAATTATTCTTATGGCTTCTACTTTAGTTACCCTTTTATCAGACCTCTTTTTCTGTTCTTGGCTCTTTGACTGAGCTTTCTTCTTCCTTTCAATTTTGTCTTCTAGGCTTTCTTCAATGTTGATAATTTCATCCCTCAGTTTAGGATTGGCAATAAAATTTTTGTTTAGAGAGAGTTTGTTTCTTGGTCTAGTATGAGGTCTTTTGACATAGGGATTAGGTATGAATTTGGATCTCTTTCCTCCATGTATAAATTTTCAAGATTCTGTCTCTTCATCTTTTGACTCTTTGTTGTCGCTTCATTCCTTAGTCTAATTACTGGAGAGCTTCCTTTAAACATTTTTTGCTTCTCTTCTCCATATCTCCCTCCCCATTGGTTAATCTCTTTCCTTCAGGCCACACTTTTCTTTTAAAGAACTCTGGTTGCAATTCCGTCCACAAAGCCTTAATTTTCCTGATTTGAAAACTAATTACATATTTTGCTGTAGCCTCTTTATTGTGATAAGAAATATCTCAGTGAAATAATTGTGCTTTTTACTATGTGGAATATATGACTTTCATTTCTGAGAAATAGTTGCCTTTTACTGCATTATTCTTTTTGTTAGTATGAATCTTAATTCGAAGTGTACGAAAAAAGACCACTTTAGCTGCGCATAACAAACAACCCTAACAACAAAATATGGTTGCTAATATCTTCAAATATGCAATTAGTTAATCAAGACAAATGCTGCAAAAATCTAGATCTATGCATAAAAAGACATTAAGCAGTAAAAATAAGGTTTTTCTCCATGGATCCAATAGACAAGACAAGAACAATATTTTTTGAAGAATTTTATGTTAATGGCACCTAGGAGTTAAAAAAGAAAGGTGTTTCCAATTCTCCTCAATGGTATGGGTTCTTGGAAGTCCTCAGCGCTTCAGATCTAAAATTTCTCTCTTTTATTGGTGTAGAAAACCCAGACAAACATAGAACTCAAAGGGAGCTCACAAAGCAAATAATAGAAAATATGACAATGATAATGGCTCAAAGTCAGACCAAGAGTATAGATCCAGAGTGATCCAAGAGGCAACAAAAGGCCATGAATGGTAGGAAAAACCCTTCTATTTATAACAAAATATTAGGTCATTCTAGATCTTGGCGCATGATTAAAATAATATTATCCAAATCTAGATCCACCTTTTATGGAATATTTTATTATATTTGTTGGAAGGGAAAGGAATTTGACTTGGGTCAAATCCCTTTATTTGTAAATAATAAATAAATAAATGATTTATTGATCATTTTAAGGAAGTGGTTTAATGATAATTAAATAATAATTATTTATTTAATTATTTATAAATTATTTAGTCATATTTATCAAGGAATATTATTTAAATAAGATTTAAATAATTATTCCTAGAAAATAATAAGATAAATAAGGATTTATCTAATTAATTTCCTTGTTTTGGGTTAAATATAACCAGGAATAATAATTAAATTACTGTTTAATTAATTATTACATGAGGAAAACCAAACAAATATAGATTTGTTTAATATTTCCCCTTAGGGTTTCTTGTTTAGACCATAAACAACCTAATAAATGTGTTTTATTAAGTTATTTTACATAGTGAAAGCAATTTTACTTAGGGTAAAACTGGTCTTACATGGTGTACTTGGGTCCATCTAATGATAATAGGTTAGATGACCAAAAAATGGTGTAACAGATTTCCCCCCAGCGTGCGAGTGTTAGAAGAAAATCGTATGACCGAAGTACATTGTAAGAACTCAATCACCAGACATCAAAGGGGAAGTCAGAGAGAGGAATGTAAGGTAGACTAATGTGCTGAAGAACCAGACCCTGAGGAGATGAGACTTACAGGTGCAACAAGTCTCTTTTTATGAATGGGTACCTGTGCTAAAGGCGGCGGGGGAGGCATACCTATGCCCGTCGAGACAAAGTACAAAAGAATAGTGCGTCCAGTAAACAAGGGACCAAACTGTAAAGTAAATGTTGGCATAAAAATGAGCCAGATAAAAGATATAATGATGAATCCCACATACATGCTGTGACTGGGATAACAGCTAGGACTTATACAATAATATCTGAGTACATGAGATACAAATACAACCCTAATGCCCCTATAAATGGGGAAGGGCTCGCAAAATCTGACTGATACATGCAAATCAAAGAGGCACTGCAAGCAGCTAAGGCCGACATCATCAAATATATGGCGCTGCATCGAAGGCTGCGATGAAAAAGTCATCCGGGCATGTGGGGGGCTACCTGTAGGGCCACCCCCTCATGAGGGTTGGGACATCTCACACACACCTAGGAATCATCGATATCAGCTGCTGCATCACTGAACCATCAAGTATACGGATCTCGATCATGTTGAAAGGAGCTCGAGCTGAGAAAAAATCAAGTGAAAGGGAAATAAGGAGTCCTTGTGCCTGATCTGGGGCACCGAACAAGAGCGGAAGATGGAACCAAGGTACACAGCCCTCTAGAACTGTCTTCTGGAATGAATGAGCAGATGTCGACAGAAGTAGGTCTACCATAGGTGAGGCAATAAGGGATCCTCAACTAAGGCACGAGAGAAAATAGTAGAGCGACTGACAGACTAACACCAATGATGATGATGAAATGGGGGGTACTGAGTAGTGAATGGACGACTTCCCTTGTTAAAGCATAAAGGGCCTGGATGACCTGGCAGCAACTGACACAATATCATGAGGGATAGGGGGTAGTGGAACTGAAGGCCATAATGTGCGACATGAGAGAGGGACCAAGAAATGAAGGATGGAGGACTATAGCGGGATACAAAGGGACTTGGGATAGACTCCATGAATGTGATGATTACTCAAATCGGATGCTCTAAACAAGGGTGACTCGATGGTGCTACCACACAATAAAGGTCCAATGGGGGACCATAAAAACATGATTACAAGATGGTAACTCATGACGAAAATCAACATGAACAAGGATAAGTATGGAGGCAAAGTGGTGCCCCAAGTACAAGTGTTGTAAGTGAGGAAATCTGATTTTGAGGAGAGGTGAAGAGAGCCTTCTTGGACAAAATGTGTCTTGGTGAAGTATCAAATCACGAAAAATAATAGATACCCATTTGAGGGCTCGGTGAGAGCTTTCCAACAGTGTAGACGGTTTGTCAAACGGAGCTACGGTTTGGCTGCAGCAGGCGAAAGAAAAATCGATGGTTTCTCTTCTAATAAGGCCTTTTCCCTCCAAATTCACTCATTTTCTTGTGTAGCTGTGGTGAATGTGGAGAGGAGAGAAGGCCCTAAATCTTGAAGCAATCATAGCAGACAAACCGACCGTTGGAATCAGATCCTTCAGTTGCAGGTAAGAGGCCTAATCCTACTCTTTCTTTTTGATGGATTGAAAGTTCAGATTAGGGTCTTAAATCTTAGGAACATCCCCTCCTTCATCTTCACGGTCGGGTCGCACTTCTGGGGCCAAAATATGCGATATGGGAAGAAATTTTGGAGCTGGAAAGTGCGATCTGTCCCAGGATTTGACCAAAAAGTGCGACCTATCAGATGGAGGGTTTTTAGTGCTGTTTTGGGGCTGAGATTTGGGTTTTTGTGGTTGGATACAATTTTTTCTATCTGTAGACTGAAAAAGATGATGTTTTTGTGCAGATATGGAAAATATATGGATCAAATGGAGAGAGAGAGAGACCTGGGTACATTACGATCAGAGCTCCAAGTGGATCAGGGTGTCCGTCATGCATTGGCCAGGTTTGGGGTTCTGAAGTTTGTGGAGAACCCTCTGATGAGGGCTGGAGAGACCTTATTGGCCCGGATTGTTAGTTATTGGGATCCAGATCATGAGGTCTTTATAGTGTAGGGGCATAGGATCGAGTTGACAGTCTAGGATCTATATTTCCTGACTGGTCTCCCACCATTAGTGATGGTGGGAAATACACATCCAGTGTTACCACAAGGGCGTAACATCATGGAGTTTTTAGAGTGTCATTGTCGAACAAGCCTCCAAGTCAAAGGTACTTGGATACCGATCGGGGACCTAGAGAGATTAGAGACCCGTGCAGTGGCCGCAGCGGTGCTGTGGATCCTGGGCAACCAGGTGCTCCATCACATCTCTAGGGGGCAGATGATGATTGTGGAGAAAGTGTTGAGTGGGACCTACTATGGGTGGGCCCAGATGATGTTGGTGTCATTGAAACGACAACTGTCACTTTGCAAGCGGCAAGTGAACCATGATTGCGCGTATGGGAACTTATTGTTCTCCTTCTTTTTTGAGAAGATCCCAACCTTGCAACCTCGTATACAGATCCCAGATGGGGGCCCGAGAGAGCCTAGGATGCACCGGTGGGGGCGACTACTGTGCAGAGGAGGAGGAGGGGTAGTCGGACGGGTGTTCCGACCTGAGTTCTTTGCCCATTGGGATCAGATGCCATTGTACATAAATGATTATACCTATAGTGGGATGAGTTATTGTGGGGATTTGGACTTGCCACTTCCGCCTAGTCAAGTATGGGGGACCGACGGTAAGTGAAAAGTTACTAATATTTTATGTGCATGTTAAAGTTTCTGAATAGTATATATGGTACTGATTCGTGTACTTTTGGTATGCAGATATAGCTCCGGTAAAACTGGCCAAACATATGGGACAACCTGCAGTATCAGGAGATGCAAGCCCTAGTGGATCGAGAGTGGCACAGAATGAGGACGCGGCCGCCCTCCTGGAGGACATCCGTCATAGATGTGAGAGGTTGCTGACTGTTTTTTTAGAGCGTGGTTGGCAAGAATTAGACGACCATGTATTGGTCTACCCTCAGAATGGCGAGGTGTCATGAGGCGCATGGCGATGGTCGGTTAGGGGATGCACGATCTACAAGCTGCGGGAGCAGAGCCATTGGCTCGGGATCCTCCAAATAGTGATTAGGTGTGGGGCAGGTGGTGCCCCCTAGTGTGTGTGTAGGGGAAAGTGGTGCCCCCATTTTTGAGTTTTGTTTTTGTAACATGCTATGGGCATGTCATATGTATCAGAGTAGATGGACTCTAAAAACATGTTATACGACACATATTATGGATATGCATCGTTTTGATGATTTTGAATGTTATTTTCTTGTATGAAATGCGTGTGATAAATGCCAATCTAGAACATGGTTTGCAATGCTATCTACATAGTGATTTTGTTCTCGAGGTACATGACTGAAAGTGATGATTTCAAATTCACGTATCAAAAGTTTCACTCGTAAATATCATCTAAAAAGGATAGGATTATGCACACGATAGACACCATTTAGTTGCATGACAAGAAGCAGTGAATCTAAACGAATGTGCAAATGGAGGATGTGATGAGAGAGGGCATCAACTAAGAGACCACGTATTGCATCATTTTCGGCTTGATTATTGGTGGTAGTAGCAATGCAGATCCCATTCGAGAGAAAAATTGCATGCAAGGGGGTAAAGATGGCCCAACTTGTCGAGGCTAGATTCCGGGAATAGCGACTCGCACCATCAGCGTAACCAATATAGGGTGTGGACGGGAGGTTCTGCGGAATAGTGTCACGAGACAATAAATGGGAGGGGGAAGAACAATGATGGTAGTGTGAGTGCAAAGTAGACATCAAACAACAACTATGGGAGGGAGTGGTCTGGGTAGGATGGCTATGATTCATATACCGACTAGAGGGTGATGTATGAGGGCTACGGGAGGTATAGCTGGTGCTCATGCTACGGAGGTCAACATAGATACAGATGGTGTCATCCCGTTTATGGGCGGGAAAGATAAGGCCAAGGGTGGAGAATACTTCCAGGAGGTCATCATGATGGGAAAAGAGGGGATGATGAGGGGAAGGGAAACCAGATGACGTTGAAAAGCTACCTAAATCATAAACATGGGAAGAAAGGCTCACATACGAATCATCACGGGAGATGATGGAAGAACAAGAAACTAGATGGTTAAAATATGTGGAGCCCAGGGTGGTCGCTGAACGGGGGTAGAGTGAAACAAAAGGGGAGGATTCAAAGGGAATGGTCCCCGAGGTTCTCACATATGATAATAGGTAGAGGATGGTGGTAGCAGGCTCTATCATCTCGACATCAGGAGGGGGAATGTCAATGGGAGTGGGTAGATCTTCAAGTTGACCTGAAGCATAGTGCGCATGTATGGGAGAGGCGGATTGATTTTGTTCAACCTCATACTCTCGAACTACCTCTAAAGAGGCACAGTGATTCGTCAATTGGGGACAATGATGGGAATAATGGCCATGGACACCACACAGAGCACAGGGTTTGTTGGTTCGAATAGTCTTTGGGTTCTTGGGCGTGGACGATGAAGGAATAAAGGGTTCAGGGACCATAGACTCAGGTAACGCGACTTTAACCATGGATTTAATACGGGGAAATTCGGGACAAGTATGGGTGGCATGATCGACGACATCACACAAGGCGCAAGGCTTTGCCGGTGGAGGAGGGGCAAGGTCAGTCGGGGTGGCCTTGTCTTTGGATGCCCCCTTGTGAGCATTGCCTTTCTTTCCCGGAGCTGTCACAACAGGAGAAGGGTCTTGTTGAGGTGCAGGTGGCACTGTAGCAACGGAAGAAGCTAGGGGAACCGGTTGAACCGGTGTCAAAGCAAGGTAGGGTTTGGGGTGACTAGGTGGGGTAGCGGCTGGAGGGTCAAGGTACCAGACCGGAATACCCAGGGTCAGGTTGGGGAGAGACAGAGTGGCCATGATGGGAACCGAATAGACTCCGGGAGGGGGAGCAAGGAAAGGTATCTGACCAGCAGGGTAATGACCAAGAGGGATGGCTCCAAGATGGTTGAGGCTTGGTGGAACCGACCTAGGAGGATAAAGGGGCTCATGGGTACCAGCTGTAGGAGAAGGGCCAGAAGGAGGAGGTCCTGCTGGTTGAGACAAAGGGCTAGGAGCAGGTTGCGGCAAGCGAATTTGAGGTTGAAGTTGCTGACTAGCCGAAGCAGGTCGCTTAAGAGCATCCCGAGACGATTGTATCATGCAAACATTCAAGAAGCTGGGATTAGAGATAGGGGGAGGAGGAATACCAGGGAAGGTTTCAAGAAAAGAGGAGCCTTTGTAGATGCTGGGAGAGACATTGGTTAAAGAATCGATGGTTTTCTTATTGGTCACAGAAGAGATGGTCGTCTCAGGGGAGGTCTGAGATTTTGGCTCATGATACGTCAACTGGTCAATGGTGACTATCTTTCCATTATGAGGGGAAAACATCTTGCGGTGTACTGCGGATGGGACAACAGACATGAAATAGGTGTAGCTACGCCCCAAAATAATGTTATAATCAAGAGGGGCATCGATGACTTCAACGTCAATGCAAACAGTCTTGCCCGCAAGAGTGATAGGACAAATACGGAACAGGC
Source organism: Pinus albicaulis (assembly GCA_034641835.2). Lineage (NCBI taxonomy): Eukaryota > Viridiplantae > Streptophyta > Pinopsida > Pinales > Pinaceae > Pinus > Pinus albicaulis. The sequence goes on along the minus strand of CM076578.1, from coordinate 1,376,209,835 downwards.
CAATGGGCTGGGAGGCGTGGCCATCCCACGCTCGAAGGGTGATCGTGGAAGGTGCCAACTCAGGGGATCTGATTTGTTTCCAAACTGAAGCAAACATCACATAGGTGGATTCCCCCTCATCAATGATACACTGAGAAAAAATTAGCATTATAGATTTTGACTGGGTTTTGGAAAGCTACGGAAGCAGGAAGAGGAGGATGTTCTAATTGATGAGCATCGAAAACAATCAATTGGTCATCATCAGGATCTACAGCTCCCATGGCTGATAGTAGAGCCTTCTTTTAAGAAGGGCATGATTGGAGGAGTTCCAGTGTTGAAATGGCAGCAGGAGATTGTGCCAAATCATCTACTATGTTATATGAATGAGAAACTCGACCAGAAGAAACATTTTGGCGTAATGGTCCGTTAGGAATCTTGGTATGAACCTCAACTTTGGGCTGAGGGATATGCAAGGGACCATTGGATGTCGAAAGAGGCTCTGTAGAACCTGAAGAAGGGGACTCAGGGACAGACAAAGCGGGAGGCTTGGGGTACTAACGGGGCTGAGTTTGAAGGTTAAGGTCGATGGTTAGAGGTTGATCAGATTTCATCATGAGGATTTGGTAATCGGAGGAACCAGAAGGGGAAGGTTGAGTGGCCACCTGTCCGTTAGGTGGTTGGGTAGCCACGAATCCTTGCTGGGGGAAAGGATTGGTAAACACAGCCAGTTGAGTAGTGGCCACATTGGGGGGAGCAGTAGAGGAGGCATGCTATCCTCGCAATGTGGCTTGAGACTACCACATCTACCACATCTGTGGTAAAATGGGACAATCGTGAGTGTAATGACCGTAAACACCGCAACACGAACAAGGCTTATTTGTACGAATAGGCCTGTCTGGCTTGGGCTGAGTGCCCTGTTGCTGGTTAGCAGCGTTAGAGTCAATACCTTGAGGATTGGGTCCACGAGTACCAGGGGTAGATTGGTTTTGAATGCCTTTCCTCTTCCTTTGAGAAGAAGGAGGATTAGTCGCGCCCTGTTGTGCAAATACTTGCCCCGGAGGGGGTGGTAGTTGTTGTTGCTAAGTTAATAAGGTAAGGGAGGCGGAGGTGAAAATGCTGGAGGAGCTGGGGCACCAGGCTGTGGATAAGGATAATGGTTAGGTTGGGCAACATTGAGATAAGTAGGAGGTTGGGAAAAAGGATGAGGCATGCCGTATCCTAGATACATGCTACCTGGAGGGGGAAAATTGCTGGAGGTGTTGGCCCCTCCCAGAGGGAGACCGTAGCCCATAGGAGGTTGAGCGTACGGATGAGAAAGATCTCAAACGATACCATCGGAAGAATGAGATGCCCCCGGGGCATTAGTGCCACCGGGTCTGGGGAGGTCAGGAAGGACGGTATAAACATAACCAGACTAAGCATAGATCAAGTCATATTTCAAGGCCATTTGGAGGGCGAATTCCTCAGTTTGAGGAAAATGCAATGTGACATCTTTGCCGATGGCGGGTAAGAGAGATCTAAGGAACCAGTCCATGTAGACCCGATCTTTGAAGGTAGGAGCTCGACATAGGCTATTTCTTCTCCGCCATTCCTGAACATGATCGGATAGGCGGGTCGCAGATTATTGACGGAAAGAAGTTAAGAGTTCGGTTTCAGTGTCGTATCGGAGAGGGAGCTAGAAATAAGATAAGAAGGCTCGGGAAATGGTTACAAAGGAGGTATGGGAAGAGGAGGTTTGATCAACATACCACTTAGAAGCTTCGCCTATAAGCGTGCATTGGAACAACCGAAGACGGATGGAATCATCGGTAATGGAATTGGATGAACAACACATGTGAAAAGATCCAATATGGTTGGAGGGATCTTCTCCAGAAAGGCCTTCGAACTTGGGAATGTCGGAGGGGAGCTTGGTTGGCATAGAAGGCCAACCAACATCGTGGCAGATAGGGTCATTGATCAACTTATTGAAATTGAGGAGACTGAGGCCTGCCATGTAAGGGAGTAAGGGGACAGCTGAGGTAGTTCCTGTGGCGGTTCCGCTAGTAACATTCCTGGTAGTAGGGCCAGGATTACTGCTAGCGTTAGGCCCTAGACCAGACATAGTGAAGGTGATAGGGGGAGAACTAGAAGTAAGAGGAGAACCCAATGAATCAGAAGATGAGTAGGAGTGCGGACTCAGAGGAGGACTAACTCGACGATGGCGAGAAGGAGTAGGTTGACTAACTGAAAACTGAGGATGAAGGCCAAGAAGTCTCCAAGATATACACCTTGGGGGTACAATGGTGACAACACAAACACGACACAAAAGGAAGAAGAACGACCAACAAGGGCAGGGAGGTGCAGAATCAAGTGATTACAATGTCAAAGCAAGGGCAGAGAGGTGAAGTGTCAATTGATTTTACAATGTTTTAAAGTCTTTTCCTGGTGGTGTTAACCAGGCTCTTCTTTGCTTAGGGTGAGTGTGTGGCATGTGTTAATTTTAATTTTTAAACCCAGATGTTTTGAGAGAAAAATAAAAAAGTGTGATGTGTAACTGAAAATAAACCTGCAAAGAACAATATATACTACTGAAATAACATAAAATTAACAGCTAACAATGGATCAATCTAACCCAAGGAGGTGGGTCTCTTAAAAACTATTCTAACAAAGGGAAAAAACCTAGTCCAAACACACTGAAAATAAGACAATATATCTAAGGTCAGGAGGGACATGGATCTAAAGGATAAATCTGCTGAAAAGAGGTGCAAAAAACAACAAAGAGATAGAGGCAAGGTTGTTGTGAAAGAGGAGGCAAAAAACTAAAGGCAGTCGGGAAAAGGAGGTGACCCTAAAGGCAAACCCAAACAAAACTATATGAGGTGATTTGGATGGAAAAATAGCTGATCTAAAAGGGATATGAAGAGGAGGTATCAGATTTGCAAAAGAAATGGCTAAAACTCTAAAAATTTAGACACTTGCAATAGCTAAAACTCTTCCACAAAAAGTGGAGGGTACTGAAGCCCTAGGGGGCTATATTCCCACTTAGTTGAGTAAAACAGAACAAGAATAGGTCTAAACGGGCGGAGACGGAGGCTGGACAACCCTGACAAAAGCTTCAGACAAACCCAGAAAACTTTCAGAAAATCTGCAAAAAAAAGTGCAGGTCGCAGGTTCTGACCTATTTTCTGTCCAGGTCGTAGTTTTGAGGCTGAAAAGTGCATCCTGCAGTCCAGGTTGCATTTTTAGGGCCAAAAAGTGCGACCTATACTTCCAGGTCTCTCGGCGGCAGATTTCAGAAAAAGTTGTCGTCTTAGTTGCGGCTAATGTCTGTTACCTGCGCAATAGGGCCAGAAACACACGGAAGTTAGAAATTTTATTGTTTGATGGTTTTATGCGTGAAAAATAATATAAAAATAGAAAAAAAAAAGCTGAAGAGAAAACCTAGGGTTTGAAACAGCTGGATATGCAGGAATATGAAAAACGACAACGGTCGTAATTGAAAACCTGTGTGGAGTTGCTAGTTGTTAGTATGAATCTTGAATCGAAGTGTACGAAAAAATACCACTTTAGCTGCGCATAACAAACAACCCTAACAGCAAAATATGGCTGCTAATATCTTCAAATCTGCAATTATTTAATCAAGACAAATGCTGCAAAAATATAGATCTATGCATAAAAAGAGATTAAGCAGTAAAAATAAGGTTTTTCTCCATGCATCCAATAGACAAGACAAGAACAATATTTTTTGAATAATTTTATATTAATGGCACCTGGGAGGAAAACAAGAAGGATGTTTCAAATTCTCCTCAATGGGATGGGTTCTTGGAAGTCCTCAGCACTTCAGATCTAAAATTTCCCTCTCTTATTGGTGTAGAAAACCCAGACAAACATAGAAATCAAAGGGAGCTCACAAAGCAAATAATAGAAAATATGACAATGATAATGGCTCAAAGTCAGACCAAAAGTATAGATCCAGAGTGATCTAAGAGGCAACAAAAGGTCATGAATGGTAGGAAAAACCCTTCTATTTATAAAAAAATATTAGGTCATTCTAGATCTTGGTGCATGATTAAAATAATATTAACCAAATCTAGATCCACCTTTTATGGAATATTTTATTATATTCGTTGGAGGGAAAAGGCATTTGACTTGGGTCAAATCCCTTTATTTGTAAATAATAAATAAATAAATGATTTATTTATTATTTTAAGGAAGTGGTTGAACGATAATTAAATAAATAATTATTTATTTAATTATTTATAAATGATTTAGTCATATTTAATAAGGAATATTATTTAAATAAGATTTAAATAATTATTCCTAGAAAATAATAAGATAAATAAGGATTTATCTAATTAATTTCCTTGTTTTGGGTTAAATATGACCAGGAATAATAATTAAATTACTATTTAATTAATTATTCCTTGAGGAAAACCAAACAAATATAGATTTCTTTAATATTTCCCCTTGGGTTTTTTTTGTTTAGACCATAAACAACCTAATAAATGGGTTTTATTAAGTTATTTTACATAGTGAAAGCAATTTTACTTAGGGTAAAATTGGTCTTACATGGTGTACTTGGGTCCATCTAATGATAATAGGTTAGATGACCAAAAAATGGTGTAACAATTTTGACAATGAATTTGCAACAAAGGAGATTTTATTCCAGTCCGGATGACTGCACTTTTATTACAAAAACAATGACTAACCTTCAACACCAATCATAAGTCAAAATAGAGATTTTAACTTATTTTAGGACTCTAAAACACTATGACACTTATTCACTTAAAAATACCTTGATTTTGGGACTCTTTTTAACTTTGATTGGAAATGACTCAAAATTTGGACATGGACTATGACATAATAAAAATTTGAAAACAATGACACAATGGTGATTACACCATTAAAATTTTCACTCCTAGCAATGGCTCCTATTGGGGATGAATTCCTCCCTGTGAGGCTTCAAAGACTATAGACTTAGTGCCTCAAAAACTCTTGAAACTTAGAAGACTTCTTGAAAATAAATACTAGGATTGGCCATTGACATACTGGACTCCAGACTGACTATATATATATATATATATATATATATATATATATATATATATATATATACCATTGGGGATGGATTTTATTGAAAGATCACACCGAATATTTACAATGGAGTGAGTCTAATGACTTACTAAATAAAGAAATTTTTAAGAAAATGACCATTGACTAGGCCTCCAGTTAGCTGATCATCATCCAGATCTTTGAGCATAAAATCATTATTCTCCAAACTTCAGCAATTCTAAATGGCCCAAACCACAGATTGTCAAACTTGCCATGTTTTCCATGGTATTCTCTCCTAGCATCCCAACGCAACACCAAATCATTCTCCTAAAACAACTGTTTATTTTTTCTTTTATCGAAAATAGACTTGACTTAAGCCGGATACTTCTGAACTTTTTCCAGCAATGATGCTCTGATTTGGTGTGCTTCTATGAACTATATCATTCTCCTTTGGACTGGTTTTTCATGATAAACTTCATCTTGTAGGAACTTCACCATAGGAAGATCTAATTGCAAAGGAATTTCAACATCTGTACCATATATAAGATGAAATGGAGACATTCTAATTGATTTTTTACCACTTACTCTATCTCCCCACAGAGCATGTATCACTTGAGTGTCCCAAATCCTCTTATTTTTCAGGCATCATTTTCTTAATAATCCTCACAAAAATTTTATTAGATGAGTCGGCCAGTCCATTACCTTGAGGGTAATAAGGTTGGGAATGAGTCAATTCAATCCCATATTTCTGACAAAAGTTGTACATCTTAGCAGACTTAAAGGCCATTGCGTATCAGTTACTAATTTCCGTGGACAACCAAATATTGACATAATATTTTCCAACAAAAATTTGATAATTACCATATCAGTAGCATTCCTGGTTGGTACAACTTCAATCCATTTAGTGAAATAATCTGTAGCTGTGAGAATCCATCTATGTTATCCTGATTAAGGTGGATGAATTTCATCGATGAACTCTAGCCCCCACTACTGGAAAGGAACATCTGTTGAAATAGGGATGAGAGGTAATGGTAGCAATTTATATTTACCATCAAATTTTTGGCATTCGACACAGATCCTAACTTTTGCAAAGGCATCAAAGAAAAGAGTTGGCCAATAATAGCTAGCTCTTAAGATTTTGTTTGCAGTTTCTCTCCAATACAAATTCTCTTCACACACTCCTGCATGTATCTCTATCATAATCTCCTGGGATTATGCTTCATCTAGACATCTTAACAAGACTCCAACATGATCCTTCCAGTAAATTTGGTCTTCCAAAATGCAATACTTCACAGCTCTCAATTCAAAATCTCTTCTTTTAGATTTCTCCATTTCAGGTGGACAGTTAAAGTTTAACACTAAGTAAACTATATCCTTGTACCAATATGAATTAAATATTTAAGGATATCCATCTTCTCCTTTAGCTGCCTCTACATATAGATTTAAAGCATCACAATTAGATTCGGCCATCAAGCGAGCCAAGCCCTAACCCTTTATCAATCTAGTTGGTTTGATTGCAACATCAAATTCCAGAATCTTGGTCAACCATCGTCCCCTCCTTCCATCTAAATATAGCTACAGAAATACATATTTAACAGTGATATCAGGCACAAAAGCAATTATTTTTTAATGCAACACATAAGCTGGAAAAAATTTCAAAGCCTTAACTAGTGCATATGCTTGTTTTTTAGTCAAGTTGTACTTTAATTAAACATCCCTTAAAGCACAACTAAAAAATTAAATTGGCTGCTCTAAGCCATCCTTGTTCTTCTCGAATAAGACAACTGCTATTGTTTCTTCTGAAGAATATGAAAAAATCATAAAATATTTTTCAAATTCAGGACTGATAAAAACAGGAGCTTCAGTCAAGGCAGATTTAATTGCTGAAAAATAATTATTTTCTTCATCTCTCTGTTTGGTCAATTTAGTGTGTCCTAAATTGCTACATTAATTTTTCAATCCAGGATTCGTAATCTGACGAAGTGTGGCGCACTATATGTGCAAGTTAACCTATCTCTTACTTTTTTGTCGTTTTTGGTTTTTTTTTTCCTTTTTATCTTGGTTGGTTTCCTAATGTGAGATGGAAATTCTAAAAGACAAGTATGGTTATGATTGTTCAAGGCAATGATGTCCTTTATAATGATTTACCAAACTTCAAACTTCAAAAGGATTTTGAAACATACAATGAGAAAATTACTTCCTAAAAGGAAATGAAAATGTGCCACTATTCTAGTTAAACAAACAGTGAACTATTGATCATGAAAACCATTACCCTTGCTGTTGTCTAAACACAAAAGAAACTGTACTCAAAGAAAAGATTGCAAGTAAATTAAAACTAAAATCAAATTACATCAACTCATATTCTGACCCCTCACCATTAGTCTCGCTATGGCTTTCGGAGGTAATCATAAACAACTTGAGTAATCTGATATCTAATTTGCAGAAAAATAAACTAATACCAAATTACACACTCATACTTCAATCCCTCACCATTAGTCTCGCTATGGCTTTCGAAGGTAACTGATAATGACATGAGCAATTTAATATCTAACTTGCAGAAAAATAAACTAATATCAAACTACACACTCATACTTCAATCCCTCACCATTAGTCTCTCTATGGCTTTCAGAGGTAACTGATAATGACATGAACAATTTAATATCTAACTTGCAGAAAAATAAACTAATATCAAACTACACACTCATACTTCAATCCCTCACCATTAGTCTCGCTATGGCTTTCGGAGGTAACTGAAAATGACATGAGAAATTTAATATCTAATCTAACTACTAAAGCAAATGTGCAAGACTGAAATAAACAAAACAGTGCTGGAATTAAAAACTAAGAAAAAGAAATCAGCAGAAGGACAATATTGATTCCATGTCATTAGTCATTATAAAATGATGTGCAAATGCCCAGGCTGCCTATTGTAATCTGGAACAAAACACTGATCAGTTAACAACAACATAAAACATAAAAGATTATGAACTGAAGTAAAATGTAAAGCATGAAAGATTATGGACAAAGATGAAACATGAATACCATGAAAGATGTAATATATATACACGTGAATGACTATGGCACAATGAATGTAAAGAAATGAAGCATGAAACTATACAGTAATACACAAAACCTCAGCTTGTGTAGGGGCCCTTTGCACAATCCTCGGGAAGCAGCTTTCAAATATGAATTACGCTTATGAACAGAGTCTTCTCATATATTAAAATGCGGTCATAACAGAGAAATAATGTCACAGCACAATGGCGATGCAATTACATTACAGAGCTAACTATTATGCGTATGAGAACGCATTATTTATAACAGAGGGTGATATAACTAATTCCCTAAAGTCTGCGCTGATGGAAGACACGTGAACCACCCCGTCCAGAGATCTAGCATTATGGCTGCCGTGAGGATTAAATCTATGGAGAGTGGCTGTTGGATTCGGCTTATGGAGCCGTTTATAGGTGTTGATGTGTCTCCCGTGATTTAGAAACGGCCACGCAAATCTCCACGTGATGAGAAACAGAGTTTTGTCACCGTGGGACTCTTCGGTTGACCACCACTTGGCCACCTTTGACCACAACCTTCTTAGGTGAATTCGACTGAGCCAATAGGACACGACCCATGTCCATGTCATTTCTAACTTGCCCATGTGGCTCGATTTTCCTGAAGACACCTGCAATATAGACTTTAACAAAATGGCCGTGGAAAGTTGCAGCAGCTGCGGAAAGTGACAAGATTCCGCAGCTAAATGAGCAAAAATCTAATTCAAACAGCAGACACAAAACATAGTTAAAAACCATTTTAGATGCTCTTTTACAATTAATATGCAATGATATTGATGAATTAGAAGGTCCAGGTGAATGAAAAAGGTCTAGAAAGGTGTATAAGAAAGATGCAGATTTGAGACTCAACATACCCCCACTGTGAAGGTGTTGCATGTCTTCATGCAACCAAAATTTTGATAATCCTTCTTCAATTCATATGCCTTGATACTTCAGCCAGTACATCCAGTCCTCTCCTCCTCTTCCTTGGTGCTGCTAACATCCTGGGCTTCTTCATTAAGCATCTGAATTTGATATTTACCAGTGCTCTACTTAACTTCTGGCATTTCTTCTTCAATTTCCTGTTCTGTTTCTGCCATAGTCCCAGATGTAGCATGGTATTGTCATGAATGATCTTGTCCAATTTGCTTTGTTCCTTCAATGCCTCATTTTCATTTTTAATGTGTCGATTTAAAACCTGCAACTCAAAGACTTCTTGTTTCAATGATTGGACTAGATCTTCTTGTGTTGTGTGAGGCTGAGTGGATGAAGTACTGGGACCCGTGGCTGCTCTTTCTAAATATTCTATATAATCATACGCTTCTTGCTGCTTTGGGTCTATCTCAGGTGTCATTTTCATTGGGCTGTCCCCAAAATTCCGTGGAGGAGAATTGTCTTCAAAATCTGGTTGAAAAGGGCTCATGTCAACATCTGGCTGAGAATGAGATGGACTATGTTCAATGTATGACTGAGAATGAAATGAACTATGTTCAATGTCTGACTGAGAATGAGATGGACTATGGCCAGATGGAGTTTGTTCAGATGTTTCTTCTCCCAAATCAATAAAATGGGGTCCTTTCGTTTGTGTTTTCCTCAACTTCCCTTTAATCCTGGAACTTCTTCTTACACGCTGTGGACTACTGTCTTTTTGCTTTTGTTTTCCTTTCCCTCTCTTTTTGGCCATAGATGACTGTTCCTGAAGGTGACCTAGTCTCTCAGATAACACTTGATGATCTTCTTCTGAAGAAGGAGTTTGATGCATAACCTCAATTCTTTTTCTCTCTTTTGATTTTATTGGCTTTTTACCCTTGGTTTCTTCCTTCCTCCTTTTTGACAGTCTCTCTTCTCTACTAGTTCTTTCAACTGTAGTAGTAGGAGTACTTTGAGTTTCATCATTTTTTCTCTTTCTCCTACTCCTTCTTGATGTACTGCCTTCAGGAATTTCTTGGGGTTCTTCAAAGAAATTTCTAATCAAAAATTGTTCCCATGTGTCCTTTTTCTCTTTTAACTGTTTTTCAATCAAAATTTTCACAAGACCATGGTGATAAAACTGTGGTTCTACATCCCCTAGATGCTTCTGGACGGTTACAGACATCTTCTTCAAACTATTTAATAAAAATTATGGCAGATTGAGGGTCTGGTTGTCTAGAAAATTCATCAGCAATCGGGTATGATACATATACATTGACCCAAAACGGCCCTCACAGGTGATAAATTTTTGAATAACTAGCAATAAACTGGTCCACTCTTCTTTCAAAGCATGAACAGGAATTCCCCTTTTAAAAATAGTTACATCCATACCTGGGTTACGTAGGATTACTCTCCAGGCTTCATCACTAATACTCTTGTTCTTGAACTAGCGTTCACCTTCTTGAGGAAGTTCTGTGGCAGCTGCTATGGATGCCTCATTCACCGTAAATTTGAGGTCCCCAATATCTACCTCCTGACCATTGAAAGACCTTGCAAAATATTTTGTCACCTCTTTATGGTAGCCTCTAAACTTTTGGATAAACCGAAGCCACTTTTCCTTTTTCAATATATCTCTGACTTGCGGGTATCCTTCCATGAATTTAGGTCCTTCTGGTTCTGTTCTCAACAACTGACCCATCCTTCTTTCTGCTCTTTAAAACTTGTCTGCGTGAGGAGGGTTCAACGGAGGTAAGACGGCTAAATGAGCGGAAATGAGCACGATTTATGGAGGAGACCAGTGACTGTAGGCGGATATCAAAGAATGGGTATACGGAATGTAGCGTAACAGAGAACAAAATGGGGTGAAGCGGAACAGAGAAGGGTTACGTGAGCACGGTGGAAATGCAGCTGTGAGATCAATAGAACAGTAGGAGGAGTATAACGCATCCGGCAGTATTTAAAATTGGGTGGCTGCAGAGTAAATGTAAGCACGTTTATGAAACGGCTACAGATTTTATGCGGCTGAAAGAAGCCGTAGTCAAATCAACCACGTTTCATCATCACAAGTGGAGTATCGGAGTATGAGTGAAGATCGGAGGCTTGATTATGGGACCGTTTGAAAATGAATGCAAGGATTGTGGGAGGATCATATAGAGATCGTGGAATGGTTACGGAGTTTGTCAACACAATCATTGCATATAATGGAGCTATGGTTTATAACTATGTAAAAATGTGCTTGAATGCCATTTGAAATAAATTTTTACTCATACATTGGAATTCTTGCCATTTTTCATTGGTCTTCAATTAGTTGCTCCTCATTGATATCTTGAATGCCCCATGTCTTCATAATATGTCTTCATACCTGCATTTGTTTTCATGATTGTTGAACTAACATCTGGCTGTACATTTTTTTGAAAAAAAAAGTGGTAGCTGCAGAATCTGCTTCCGGCCGCAGAAACTGGTGTCAGCTACGGAAACAGGTGTCAGCTGCAGAAACTGACACAGCTATTATTTGGGTGAATGGAAATAGATGGATGATAACTGACTGAATGAAAATGGTCATGAAAGAAAATTTTATTGGTGAAATGAAATGAAATAGATGAAATGAAGTGAAATGGAATGAAGTGGAGTGAAATGAAGTGAAATGGAATGAAGTGGAGTGAAATGAAGTGGAATGAAGTGGAATGGAATGGAGTGGGTGGTCACAAAACTTGTGAAATGAAAGAGATATTTTTTTTTTGGAAAATATAGGGTGTCAGGTGTTTCTGATTTTCACCCTACATTTTCTGTATAAGACTGCCAATCAATGATTGGTTTTCAGGCTTATACAATTTTTTTATTTTTATTTTTATTTTTTTTTATTTTTTATTTTTTATTTTTTATTTTTTTTATGAACAGAAAAGAACAAAGGCTAGGCCAGTGGAGAAGAAGAATTCTTCTGTACCAGCCTGATTGCAAAATTTTCTTGAAACATTTTTACAAATTCCTCTTTTGAGAGTGGCTTATGATAGACTTTTAATCTATGGCCATTCACAATAAGAGGAGTTTGAAATTCATCAATGGTCTTGATTCTTACCGCTCCATTGCTAAAGATCTTATCAATCTCATATGGCCCAAGCCAATGAGTCTGAAATTTTCCTTGAAAATATTTAAACTTGGAATCAAATAACAATGCCCAATCTCCTTCTTGAAACTTCTTCTCTTTGATGTACTTGTCATGCCATTTAGCTCTTTGATATTGAACTAGATCAGTTCTTAGAATTGCCTCTTGTATGATCTCATCTAGCTCATTCAATTGCTCCATTCTATGCTTTTGGGCTTCTGATAAGTCCATCCCCAACTAAAATGCTATCTTGAAGGTCTTGACTTGGAACTCAATGGGGAGCAGGACTTCTTTCCCATAAACAAGTTCATAGGGAGAATGTCCTGTTGTATTTCTCCATGTAGTTCTGTAGGCCCACAAGGCTTCAGGAAGCCTTTCTGCCCAATCTCTTCTGTGTAGATGAACAGTTTTGGTGATGATACTTTTGAGAACTTTGTTTGTAGACTCCACTTGACCATTTGCTTGTGGATGGTAAGGAGTAGATCTTATGTGCTTGATTTTGTATTCTTCCATCAGCTTCTCCACCAGGTTGGATGTGAATTGGCTTCCCTGATCTGTCACAATTTCTCTTGGAACACCAAAGCGAGTAAAAATATCCTCATAAAGAAAATTAACAACTGAATTTTCAGTAGCAGACACTAATGCTTTGGCTTCCACCCATTTAGTAACATAATCGGTACAAACCAATATATACTTCTTTTGCTTAGATGGTGGATTAATAGGTCCAATGAAATCTAAAGCCCATTTTTCAAAGGGTTCGATGAGTACCTGTGTTTGCAATGGCATTTCATTTGAAATGGTAGGTTTCCCTACTCTTTGGCAGCTGTCACACCTTTTGACATATTGTTTTGCATCTTTGAAGAGGAAAGGCCAATAATATCCTAAAGAGAGGATTTTATAGGCTGCCCTTTTGTCTGCAAAGTGTCCGCCGCATGGTTCATCATAACATGCCATAAGGATATTATGCATTTCATCTTCCCTGACACATCTTCTGATCACAAGATCTGGCCCTGTTTTAAACAATTCGTTAGAAATCCATGAATATTTTGAACTCTCCTGAATAATCTTCCTTTTTTCACTTGGAAATAAATGTGGAGGCAGTTTCCTTGTAACCAAGTAGTTAGCAATATCTGCATACCAAGGAGCCTTAATAGTTACTGCAAACAAGTATTCATTAGGAAACTTATCCTCTACAGGAGAATCTTCTTTAGTATTCTGAATCCTAGACAAGAAATCAACTACTGTATTTTGTTTTCCTGGTCTATCCAACACAGTAATATTGAATTCTTGCAAAAGTAAGAGCCATCTTGTCACTCTGCCATTAGTAACAAGTTTGTTCATTAAATATCTAATTGCAGAATGGTCAGTATGAATAAAAGTTTCATAGCCTGTTATATAATGTCTAAACTTATTGATTGCATGAACAACAGCTAAAAACTCTTTTTCAGTCACAGTATAGTTCAACTCAGTAGGAGTCAAATTTTTACTGGTATAGTAAATGGCATAAGGGACTAAATATTTTTGACCCAACACAGCTCCCAGAGCTGTATCTGAAGCATCTGTAGAAATATGGAAAGGGAGTTTCCAATTTCGTCCTCTCAAGATAGGTGCTTCAGATATTCTTGTTTTCAAAGTTTCAAAGGCTGATTGACAATCAGGATCCCATTTAAATTCATAGATTTTGTAAGCAATTTGAAGAGTGGAGATGCTATTTTAGTGAATTTTTCTATAAATCTTCTATAGTAACCAGTAAATCCTAGAAAACTTCTAACATCTCTTTGACAATTTGGAATAGGTAACTTGGAGATGACTTCAACTTTTTATTTATCAACCTTAATCCCATCTCTTGAACTATGATGCCCCAAAACAATACCTTCATTAAACATCATAAAGCATTTTTCATGGCTTAATGAAAGGTTTGTTTCTTTACATCTTATAAGAACTTTTTCCAAATTTTCTAATGCCTCTTCAAATGAATTACCATAAACTGTAAAATCATCCATATAAACCTCTACACAATCATGGATTAAATCAGAAAAAATTCCTAGTACTGCTCTTTGGAATGTTGCGGGTGCATTACATAACCTAAAAGGAAGTACTCGATAGGCAAAAGTTCCCCATGGACAGGTGAATGTGGTCTTATCTTGATCTTCAGGTGCTACCTGAATTTGATTATAGCCACTAAAACCATCCAAGAATGAAAAGTAATTTTTACCTGCTAATGTATCTAATACCTGATCGATAAAAGGCAAAGGAAAGTGATCCTTCAAAGTTTCTTTGTTCAATTCCCTGTAATCAATGCATACCCTCCATTTACCATTCCTTTTAGGTACTATAACCAAAGGAGAAACCCATCGGCTATCTGAAATTGGATAAATGAAGTTTGCATTGAGTAATTTTTGGAGCTCTTCTTTCACTATCTCCCTAAGATTTGGATTCATCCTTCTTTGAGGTTGTCTGATTGGTCTACTGTTTTCCTCAATATAGATATGATGGATTCAAGTCTTAGGATCAATACCTTTCATGTCAGTATACTCCCATGCAAATGCAGTAGAATGTTTTTGCAAGATTTTGGTTAGTTCTTCTTGTTGTGACTTTTCCAAATGTTTGTTGATATTCAATGTTTTTCCTGAAAAAATCTCAATGGTAGAAATACCAAACTCTTCCATAGAGTAAAGAGACATTTGTCTTGATGATAAACATTCAATGTCAGATTCCAACTGAAATTGTGTGGGGTCATATTCTGAAGATGTCTCAAAATTTTCTAATGTGTTCAGAATTTGACTATCCTCACTGATTTCAGAAATGGTAAAGACGGGTTGTATAGTGTCCTCATCATCAACCCATTCATTGTCTCCTATTTCTGTGATTGCTCTTGCTGGAGGATACAAATTGAATTTCTTTGTCGAATTACCATTAGAAATGTACATGTCCCCAGATCTACAACTAATAAAAGCATCAGTTGTGGCTAGCCAAGGTCTTCCTAAGATAAGTGGGTGCCCTCCTAAATTACTCTTGGGAGTCAAAATCATAAAATCTACTGGATATTCCCAAGAATCTAAGGAGACTGAAATATCTTCTAATACACCATCTGGTTTAATAATTGATCGATCTGCAAGTTGCAGTAAAGTAGGTGTAAAAATAAGGTTAGGAAGTTTTAGTTGGTCCATAGTCTGTCTACTCATAATGTTGATAGCAGCCCCTAAGTCAATCAATGTATTTGGAATTTCCATCCCATTTATATGTGTCTTGACAATTGGACTACCTGGATCTACATACTTCTGCATGGTAATTTTTCCCATCATGATATCTGCAATTTTTCCTATTGGGTGGATTCTTCTTGTGTCCTTTAGTTTCCTTCCTGGTCTTTTGAGACTCAACTCCTTTATTATTTTTTCTAGAATAGGAATCTCTCGAATGGCTTGTAGCAAGGGAATCTTGATACAAAAATTCTTTAATTCATCTAGAAAATCATAGTTAGGCAACAAGATTTGTTTTTCCACCCCTTTATCAATTTGTAATCTTTCAGGGAAAGGAGGTGTGGATGAAGATGCAGGTTTCTCAACTATAGGAGTTGTGGGGGTTAAATTTTCTTTCTCTTTTTGAATGTTTTAGTTTTGAAGAGATGCTTCCTCAGAACCCTTATTAGCTTTAAGATAGTCCTCCTCAGAGGTATCTTGCTCTTGGAAATCTATAGAAGGTTTTTCTAAAACTCTACCAGACCTGAGTTGTACATCATTGAGAGGAACAATCATATAGGTAGGAAATTGTTGTCCTTCTATCATGTAAGTATTCTGAGGATTTTTATTGTTAGGATTTGGAAATGGCTGAGTTGGAAGTTGATTTGTCTTTTGTTGGTATGGGAGCATGAGTTGAGGATTTGGATTTTGTTGAGAAGGTTGTTGTTGTGGAAATGGCAATGAAAGTTGTGGATTTGGTTTTGGAAGTTGTGGAGCTTGTTGATTTTGAAAAGATGGAGGATATTGATAAAATTGAGCAAATCTCCCATAAGGATTTTGCATCCCTTGTACCCATGGCTGAGATGGATTTTGATGTTGGAGCCAAGGTTGTTGCCAAGGATTCCAATTTGGTGGGGTTTGAAGATTCATAGGGTTGTTAAACCCTTGAGTTTGTTGTCCCTGCCAAGGTCTTCTTGCAACAAAACAGAGAGATTCTACTAAATTTGGGTCTTCTTGAAAGACAACTTTGAGACCAGGAATTGAAGGACAATCCTTGGTCTCATGATTCTCTGAGCAAATCATACATGTTTCTACAAATTTTGCATCCAAGGGACATTCCCTTAAAGCATGTTTCTTCCTACATTTCAGACAAAATATGGCTAGAGCATCTGTTTCTGCTTTCTGCTTGTTTTGGATCTTAAGGGTGTCTAGTTGTTCACTAAGGCTCCCTAAGATATAAGTTTTGAATTCATCAAGCATATTGCCAATCTCTGCCCTACTTACTGATCCAGTTGCAGATTTGTTAGCCTTGATAAGAGAAGAATCCCTAGGCCCTTTTCCTGTTTTAGATTTTCCTCTTGAGAGATGGACACATAGTTTTGTTATGTCATGAAGTGGAAGTTGAGAAATGTCTCCTTTCCCCATCATGTTTAAAATATCTATCCATTCATCTCTAATGGCTTTTAATATGAGGGCTTTCAAAGTTTCATCATCTAAGTTGCTCATCTTTGCTCTTTTTAAGTTGTATTGAAATCTTTCAAGTAAATCTTCTAAATTTTCATCTTCTTTTTGCATCATTTTGAATACCTCATCCTTGTGATTGGTGGGCATACAATAGTCCAAGTATCTATCCAAAAATGTTTGTTTCATATCATTCCAATTCCTAATAGATTGGGTGGTTAATCCCATGAACCATTTCAAAGCGGCTCCCTTCAGTGTTGAAGGAAACAGTTTGAGTTTTTGAGAGTCTTCCATATAGTCATAGGTTTGGCACACGACTTCAAACTCAAACAGAAATGTTTCAGGATCCTCACTTCGTAATCCATAAAAGTTAGGGAGGACAGATGGTGAGATGTTTTTCATTGTTGTATGAGTTTCCTCATCAACTATGGGGAATCCAAACAAGTTGTCTCCTTCCCTATTTCTTCCATTATTACCTTCACCATTGTTGTCTCCGTTGTTTCCTCCTCCTCTACCTCTACCTCTACCTCCAAATCCATCTATTATTTCCTCTGCCATGATAGTTTCTTTAGAGTCCTCAAAGTCCTCTGGTTCTTTTATCAAGGGAGGATGAGAGGGAGTCTCTTCCTTTTCTTCTTCAGGTGATTCTACTTCTTTGATTACAATCTACTCTCCTGTAGAAGTAAAGAAAGGATCCTTTTCTAAATGAGATTTGGTAGGTGGTATAGGAGAATCCTCTAATTCAGCTGCTCCTTGAATTCCAAAAATCTTAAGGCTAGGGGTAGATGGTGGTGAATCTTGTCTATGCCTTGAAGAAGATGGAGTTGTGAAAATCAAACTCTTGGCTCTAGCTATAAACCTTCCCCTAGAATCTCTTGCTCTATGCATGTCATTTTTATTATATATATTTTTTTAAGTTGGGCTAATAATTCTCTTTCTGATCTTCCAGGTCACACTAGGTGCAAGAAGAGAGCATACTTAAGAAATTACTGAACCAATAACTCTCTTTTCTGATCCTCCAGATCACACTAGGTGCAAGAGGAGAGCATACTTCAAGAAGTTATCAAGTTTTCCCTTCTTTTTATTGTTTTTTTTTAAGAAATTGGCTACCTAGTTACACTTCCCCGGCAACGGCGCCAAAATGTTTGGTCAATTTAGTGTGTCCTAAATTGCTACATTAATTTGTCAATCCGGGATTCGTAAGCTGACGAAGTGTGGCGCACTATATGTGCAAGATAACATATCTCTTACTTTTTTGTTGTTTTTGGTTTTTTTTTCCTTTTTATCTTGGTTGGTTTCCTAATGTGAGATGGAAATTCTAAAAGAAAAGTATGGTTATGATTGTTCAAGGCAATGATGTCCTTTATAATGATTTACCAAACTTCAAACTTCAAAAGGATTTTGAAACATATAATGACAAAATTAGTTCCTAAAAGGAAATGAAAATGTGCCACTATTCTAGTTAAACAAACAGTGAACTATTGATCATGAAAACCATTACCCTTGCTGCTGTCTAAACACAAAAGAAACTGTACTCAAAGAAAAGATTGCAAGTAAATTAAAACTAAAATCAAATTACATCAACTCATATTCTCACCCCTCACCATTAGTCTCGCTATGGCTTTCGGAGGTAATCATAAACAACTTGAGCAATCTGATATCTAATTTGCAGAAAAATAAACTAATATCAATTACACACTCATACTTCAATCCCTCACCATTAGTCTCGCTATGGCTTTCGGAGGTAACTGATAATGAAACGAGAAATTTAATATCTAACTTGCAGAAAAATAAACTAATATCAAACTACACATTCATACTTCAATTCCTCACCATTAGTCTCGCTATGGCTTTCAGAGGTAACTGATAATGACATGAGAAATTTAATATCTAACTTGCAGAAAAATAAACTAATATCAAACTTACACACTCATACTTCAATCCCTCACCATTAGTCTCTCTATGGCTTTCGGAGGTAACTGATAATGACATGAACAGTTTAATATCTAATCTAACTAGTAAAGAAAATGTACAAAACTAAAATGAATAAAACAGTGCTGGAATTAAAAACTAAGAAAAAGAAATCAGCAGAAGGACAAGATTGATTCCATGTCATTAGTCATTATAAAATGATGTGCAAATGGCCGAGCTGCCTATTGTAATCAGGAACAAAAACACTGATCAGTTAACAACAATATAAAGCATGAAAGATTATGGACAGAAGTGAAACGTAAAGCATGAAAGATTATGGACAAAGATGAAACATAAATACCATGAAAGATGTAATATATATACACGTGAATGACTATGGCACAATGAACGTAAGGAAATGAAGCATGAAACTATACAGTAATACACAAAACCTCGGCGTGTGCAGGGGCCCTCTGCACAATCCTCGGGAAGCAGCTATCAAACACGAATTGTGCTTATGAACAGAGTCTTCTTATATATTCAAAATGCGGTCATAACAGAGAAATAATGTCACAGCACAGTGGCAATGAAATTACATTACAGAGCTAACTATTATGCATATGAGAACGCATTATTTATAACAGAGGGTGATATAACTAATTCCCTAAAGTCTGTGCTGATAGAAGACACATGAACAACCACGTCCAGAAATCTAGCATCATGGCTGCCGTGAAGATTAAATCTATGGAAAGTGGTTGTTGGATTCGGCTTATGGAGCCGTTTACAGGTGTTGATATGTCTCCTGTGATTTAGAAAACGGCCACGCAAATCTCCACGTGATGAGAAACAAAGTTCTGTCACCGTGGGACTCTTCGGTTGACCACCACTTGGCCACCTTTGACCACAGCCTTCTTAGGTGAATTCGACTGAGCCAATAGGACACGATCCATGTCCATGTCATTTCTAACTTGCCCATGTGGCTCAATTTTCCTGAAGACACATGCAATATAGACTTTAACAAAATGGCTGCGGAAAGTTGAAGCAGTTGCGGAAAGTGACAAGATTTCGCAGCTTAATGAGCAAAAATCTAAATCAAACAGCAGACACAAAACATAGTTAAAAACCATTTTAGATGCTCTTTTACAATTAATATGCAATGATATTGATGACTTAGAAGGTCCAGGTGAATGAAAAAGGTCTAGAAAGGTGTATAAGAAAGATGCAGATTTGAGACTCAACACTCTCCACTTAAATTTTGCATCTTTTTTCAGAAAGAAATTTATATGTTTGATCAGCTCTAGAAATTTAGGAACAAAACACCTCAAAAAATTTATATTCCCTAAAAATGACAACAATTCCTTTTTATTTCTTGGCAAACCAATCTTTTTAATAACTTCTACTCTTCTTGGATCAATACAGATGCCACTTTATATTGAAATGTGTCCCAAAAACTTACCTTCTGGGACAACAAAAGATGCTTTTTTTGGGTTTAATGAAAAACCAAACATTCTGCATTTGTCAAAAAATTGTTTCAAATGTTTCAATTTATCTTCATCATATTTCTAATATACTTTGATTTCATCAAAATAGATGACCACAAATATGTACTTTTCCCCCGCAAAGAAAATATTCATTGCTCGCTGAAAGGTTGCGCCTACATTCATCAGACCAAATGGAATTTTGTTGTACATGGATGTGCCCCATGGTGTGGTAAATTTTGTATTTTCCCTGTCTTGCTTGTCAACTAAAATATGATTATAGCCTGAAAATCCATCAATCATTGACAACATTTTGGATCCTACAACCTTCTGCAAGATATAATCCATATTAGGCACTAGATAGTTATATTTCAAGGAGCACCGATTCAGGTTGAGAAAATAAAAAAAAATCCTTATCTCTCCATTATTTTTCTGGACCAAGACTATATTAGCTACCCAATTAGAAAATCTCAAAGGCAGAATTATCATTGCTTTTCATAATTTTTTGATTTCTTTCTCAATGATTGGGAGCAACATGGGATTGATGTGTCTGATTTTTTGTGCTATAGGCTTTGCATCTGTTTTCAAAGGAATATTGTGCTCCATTATGCTCATATCATAAGTTTTCAACTCACTATAAGACCATGCAAAAATATTAGAAAATTATTTCAGTAGTTTGATATATTTTTTTATGGTTTCCAGAGGAAGGAATTTGGACACTTTGACCAATCTTGGCTGGTATTCTATGCCAATGTTACATTCTATTGTACTCTCTCTACCAAATTTTCTTTCAGGCTTTAGAAAAACATCATTATTATCAAACAGTATTTCTAAAGGATATAAACCCTTAAGAATAAAGTTATTTTTTAGATCTATAATGTTTTTCCCAGCCATAGTTTTCTTAAAAGGGATGCTATTTTGGTTTTCAACATTCTCCTACTCATCATCAATTTGTGTGTCTGCAAACTCTTCTATAACCTCTTAAAATTTATGAATCTCCATGTCATCCTAAAATACTTGCCAGTGCTTGATGTTATCAGGAATTGAAGGTCGATTTTTTATTTGAACATCATAGGCTGCTTTGACATCTAAATGAACTTTGAAATTACTTGCAGCATTTGCTAGTGAATCAGAAATCTAATTTTCTTCTCTAGTGACAAATTTTTTATTAAATGCTATAAAATAATGCTCAATAAAATCCCAAACTTCATTCCTATAATTCTTCAATTTGGAATTTTTCACTTGGTAATTGTTTCTCACCTGCTTAATCACCATATCTAAATCACCAAAGGCAATTAGTTTTTTTTCTCCCAAATATTTCGCTGCCTTCGTACCCAGCACAAGTGCTTCATACTTAGTAATTTTGTTAGTGGTAGAAAATTGCAGTTTGTATGATATGGTCACCATCTGCTGAGTAGGAGAAATGAGGACTACGCCGGCGCCAAATCCATCTCTTGAAGAGGCTCCATCAAAGTACAATTTCCAGATCTGTCCTCATTATGAATGTTTCTGATTTGCACCTTCAAAGTGTTGTTTTTCACTTAATTCAGGCTGGAAATCATTATCATCAGCAGCAAGGTGCAGAATTCATGAACCCAATTCCTTTTCTTTAGCATATATGGAATGGTTTAATGAATTGTGTTGATCACTAATGATGTAGGCCATTTGAGTTTCCCTATATAGCCTTTTGAATTCCCCTCCAAATACTGGGATTGTAGCATATGACATGTCCATCTGAAGGGTACCTCCCAATTTCTTAGACCAAGATCTGGAAAGTAACATCCCAAATCTAGAAGGAATTTCAGCAACCACAATGTCCATCACTAAGCTCTTCATAGGGAGTTGGGTAAGGGAAACAAACAAATCCTTAATCACTCATAGACACTTGAATTTTTTGGAGTCAAAGGTGTAAAGGTCATGGTATTGCTTGATGATCTCTAATCACAATTCATCAATCACTTTATTTGGCATAATATTATGGGAAGATACAAAATCTAACTGACAATAATGCAACAATTTGTCATGTATGTTAAGTGATAGGTAGAAAGGTGGTGAGTTATCATCATTTTGATCTTATACATGACATCCTAGATAAATAGTGGGATGCTCATCGTCAAGTTTGACTTAATCAGGAGCGAGAGGAGGTTGCATCAGACTCTTAAAATACTCTTTATATGCTAGATTTTTCAATAATTCTAGGAGTGGAACTGGAATTTTGATTTTATTCAATTCATATTTGAAACTCAAATAAATTGGAACTAATTCCTTATTTTCTATAGTAATTTTGACCATTGGAGCAGAATTTTGCGGTGGAGGAACCTCATTCACCTTGGCCTTCTATTTAGCAGCTTGTTTATCTGAATCTATTTTTTGTTGAGGCTACTGAATAAGACCTTTTGATATCAAAGGGTACTTTCTGTTTTGAACTTCTTGTTGTTTTTTATCATTCTGTGCATAAATTTGAGCATTCATATCATCAAAAAAAAAAAAATTCTTGATCTATATTCATATTCCTGCAATGTCATACATGTTGACTATGAATTTTCTCCCGCATGGTTTATTCCTTCATTTTCTTCCTCATTTCCTTGTTCTTCTTCAGCAAAATTATTCAAAGGAGGATGAACATTTTGATCATCAACACTCCTCCTCGGGTGTTGTACGATTTTTTGAGGCTAAAAATGCCTCCTGAAGGGAGTCTGATTTCTATTAGCTTCATTTTGATTGGCTCTAGCTGCTGGTTTATTTTCTATCTCTAATTTTGACATCTTAGAGGCAAGTTCCTTGATCAAATTGCAGATTTGATCGATCTTTTCTTCTGCTGAAAGAGACTTGGAAGAAGAAGGCTTTTCCTCTTTCATCTTCTTTTTGTCTTTTTCTGCCTTTTCTTCCTCCATTTTTAATTTATTAGAAGCCATAATATTAGACTACACTCCAATTGCATCCTCTAGCATAGTATTCATTTTATGTGCTTTTTCATCCCTCAACCATGAGGAAAACTCAATATCTAAAGCATTTGCAAAAAATTTCATAGCTGTGGTTTCAGTGGGTTTAATCTCTTCATAATTTTTTTGATAAATATTATTAAACCTCTTAGTAAAATTAGCTAAAGGCTCATGTACCTTCTTCTTCAGATGTGAGGCTTATCCCTTAATAAAAAGGTAAATCTATTTCTGATTACAACCCTGTGCAAGAGGTGAGGCATATCCCTTAATATTAATTAAAAAGTGCTATATTAAAAACAAGATAAACATCATGAAGGTTGTGACTCTGAAATGTTTGTGTGAAGTGGAAGCCTATTCGAAGACCACTCTTATGTTTTAATGCAACCAATCTTCAGCAAAAAGTGTAAAAACAGTGGGAATGACATGTGGTTGTTTCCTATTTAATGTGAAAAACAGAAACATGATATTTCAGAGAAGGTTGGATATAAGACACCTGGTAGCATACATTGCAACTGAATAACCTCTCCACTTCATCTATTTATTGTCACCATCATGATTCAAAAAAAATAGTAGCCCATTTCCATCACATGCTGATATTTCAAAATAATTGATACCTTCACAAAAAAAGTAGCAATATCCGGAAAACATGGAACATTTACCCAAAACAATTTCTCCAAGTTAGCCATGTTCTGCATTCATCGAAGGTCCAGAATAGAAGCAAAGATTCTTATGGCTTCTTCTTTAGTTACCCTTTTATTAGACTTCTTTTTCTATGCTTGGCTCTTTCACTAAGATTTCTTCTTCCTTTCAATTTTTTCTTCTGGGCTTTCTTCAATGTTGATAATTTCATCCCTCAGTTTAGGATTGGCAATCAGCTTGTTGTTTCACCTGAGTTTGTTTCTTGGTATAGTATCAGGTCTTTTGACATAACGATTAGGGATGAATTTGGACCTCTTTCCTCCATGTATAAATTTACTAGATTTTGCCTCTTCATCTTCTGACTCTCTGTAATCAGGATCACCACTGTCTTAAAATGAGGAATAGGAATGTATCTTATTTTTCTTCCTCTTCTTGATTGAAGAAAAAATGAAGGATACTAATTTAGTCAGGGTAGGCTCTTCTTCTATGGTAGAATCTGTCATTTTATGTTTTCCTTTCTTGAGAGAAAGAAAAAATTGTGAGAGGGTGGACTCAATGAGATATGTGCCACTGTTTGGCTGCACTTGATGAGATGAATCAAATATGGCTTGAAATTTTCATACCATGGTAACTGACTTCCACTGGTGAGAAAGTAGACTTAGGTGCAAGAAGACTAGGGTTGACTTCTGTTGGTTCTTCTGCCTTGAAAAGTTTCTTCTTAGGTTGGCTTCGTGAAGAGGAGGAAGTTTTGTTCTTTATTATTTGGCATAGGCTTCTTAGGAGAAGATGTTGAACTATGTGAAACAGGGGCAACACTGGATTTCTCATGGATGTCTTTCTTCCTTGGCATCCCTACCTTTCAGATCTACAATTGGATCATGGTTTCCCACTCATCCTGCACATTTTTTTTCTCCATCACTTCATTCTTTAGTCTAATTCCTCACGAGCTTCCTTTAAACATTCTCTGTTGATATTCTTCATATCTCCCACTTTGTTGGTTAATGTGTTTTCTTGAGGCCGCGCTTTTCTTTTAAAGAAATCAGGTTGCAATGTTGTCCACGAAGCCTTAATTTCCCTGCTTTGAAAACTGATTACGTGTTTACCTGTAGCCTCTGATGAGATAACCAAAATATCAGTGAAATAGCTATGCTTTTTACTGTGTGGAATATATTAATTTCATTTATGATAAATAAATGCCTTTTACTACATTACTGTTTTGACAATGAATTTGCAACAAAGGTAGCTATTATTCCAGTCTGGATGAATGCAATTTTATTACCAAAAAAATGACTAACATTCAACACTAATAATAAGTCAAAATAAATATTGTAACTTATTTTAGGACTCTAAAACACTATGACACCTGTTCAATTAAAAATACCTTGATTTTGGGACTCTTTTTAACTTTTATTGGAAATGACTCAAACTTTGGACATGGACTAGGACACAATAAAAATTTGAAAATAGTGACACAATGGTGATTACACCATTAAAATTTTCACTGCTAACAGTGGCTCCTACTGGGGATGAAGTCCTCCCTGTAAGGCTTCAAGGACTGTAGACTCGGTGCCTCAAAAACTCTTGAAACTTAGAAGACTTCTTGAAAATAAAGACTAGGATTGACCATTGACATACTGCACTCAAGACTGACCATATATATAGACATAAGTACCATTGGGCATGGAGTTTATTAACAGATCACACTGGATATTTACAATGGAGTGACTCAACTGACTTACTAAATAAATAACTTTTTAAGAAAATGGCCATTGATTGGGCCCCCGGTCAACTAACCATCATCCAGATGTTTGGGCATAAAAGTATTATTCTCCAAAACTTCAGCAATTCTAAATGGCCCAAACCACATATTGTCTAACTTACCATGTTTTCCATGGTCTTCTCTCCTAGCATCCCAACACAACACCAAATCATTATCCTGACACAACTATTGATTTTATCTTTTATCAAAAAGAGATTTAACTTTAGCCTGATACTTCTGAACATTTTCTAGCAATGATTCTTTGATTTGGTGTTCATATACCAACTGTAGCATTCTCCTTTTGACTGGGTTTTCATGATAAAAATCATCTCGTAGGAACTTAATCACAAGAAGAGCTAGTTGCAAAGGAATTATAACATTTGTACCACATAGAAGCTAAAATGGAGACATTCCAATTGATTTTTTACCACTTCGCTATCTACCAACAGAGCATGTATCAGCTGAGTGTCCCAATTCCTCTTATTTTCAGGAAGCATTTTATTAATAATCCTCACCAAAATTTTATTGAATGCCTCATCCAATCCATTACCTTGAGGGTAATAAGGCGTGGAATGAGTCAATTCAATCCCATATTGCTGACAAAAGTTTTAAATCTTAGTAGACTTAAAGGCCATTGCATTATCAATTACTAATTTCTGTGGACAACCAAATCTTGACATAATATTTTCCAACAAAAATTTGATAATTACCGTATCAGTAGCATTACTGGTTGGCACAACTTCAATCCATTTAGTGAAATAGTTTGTAGCTGTGAGAATCCATCTATGTTGTCCTGATGAAGGTGGATGAATTTCATCGATGAAGTCTATCTCCCACTGCTGGAAAGGAACATCTGCTGAATTAGGGATGAGAGGTAATGGTAGCAATTTTTTTTTACCAACAAATTTCTAACATTTGACACAGCTCCTGACTCTGGAAAAGATATCAAAGAAAAGTGTTGGCCAATAATAGTCATCTCTTAAGATTTTGTTTGCGGTTTCTCTCCAATACAAATTCCCTCCACACACTCCTTCACGTATCTCTGTCATAATCTCCTGGGATTCTTCTTCATCTACACATATTAACAAGACTCCAACATGATCCTTCCAGTAAAGTTGGTCTTCCAAAATGCAATACTTCACAACTCTCAATTTAAAATCTCTTCTTTTAGATTTCTCCATTTCAGGTGGATAGTTGAAATTTAACAAGAAGTAAAATATATCCATGTACCAATCTCAATTAAACATTTCAGGATAATTACCAATACCTTCTCAATATTCTCCTTCAGATGCCTCTACATTCAGATTTAAATCTTTTCAATTAGATTCAAACATTAAGCCAAGCCCTGACCCTTTATCAATTTATTTGTTTGATTTCAACATCAAATTCCAGAATATTGGTCAACCATCGTCCCCTCCTTCCATATGTATATAGCTGCAGTAACACATATGTAACATTGATATCAGGCACAAATGAAATTATTTTTTAATGAAGCACATAAACTCGAAAATACTTCAAAGTCTTAACTAGTGCATATGCTTGTTTTTCAGTCAAGTTGTAATTTAATTTAACATCCCTTAAAGCACGACTGAAAAATGAAATTGGTTGCTCTAAAACCTCATTGTTCTTATGTAATAAGACAACTGCAATTGTTTCTTTTGAAGCATATGAAAAAATCAGTAAATCCTTTTCAAATTCAAGACTAATCAAAATTGGAGCTTCAGTCAAGGCAGATTTAATTGCTAAAAAATAATTACTTGCATCATCTCTCCACTTAAATTCTTCATCTTTTTTCAGTAAGACATTTATATGTTTGATCATATTTGCAAAGTTAGAAACAAATCACCTTAGAAATTTGATTTTCCCTAAAAATGACTGAAATTCCTTTTTATTTCTTGGCAAATGAATCTTCTAAATAGCTTCTACTCTTCCTTGATCAATACAGATGCCACTTTCTCTTAGAATATGTCCCAAAATTTACCTTCTTGAACAACAAAAGATTATTTTTTTGGGTTTAAGGACAAACCAAATGTTACACAGCAATTTGTCAGCATCCCTACAATTCCCCATCCCGCACATTGGAGGGCTTATTCCGTGACCTGTGAGCAGTGATATGATCTGAAAAAACTTTCATGACATTCCCCTAAACATGGACTTTCATTCCTCTGAAGAAAACTCCTTGTGAAAAACCCTAAAAATAGCCTTTTTATCCTTGGCGCGACTGCTCAGTGTCATACCCACGCCAATGGGGGAAATCCTCCAAAGAGGGTGCGCCAAATGGCTCACTCTCTCAGTGTTGTACCCGCGCCAGGCTTAGTAAGGAGTGTTTTTTAAAAATAAATGGCGGAAGATTGACTCCAACAAACTCCTGAACTGGACTCTAAATCGAGTTGGGACGTTTGGCTCCGGTTCTCCATGTAGAGGAAGTAGTTTTCCACCTCTCATGGAAGCTTCCTTGAGAATAGGGCCAATCCCATGATTGTAGGGATCCCAACTCCCCTTCCACCATATATATAAGCTTGCCATTTCCCTTTGCAAGCTAGTCTCCAAGAGCCTTCAAAGCCTAAAGAATGCTGCAATAGTCCTCATAGTGCCAAATCAGTAGCAAGGAGATTGACGATCGAAGAGAGAGGCTTGTCCCCATTCCCGACAAGCTTTACCGAGACGTATTCCGCTGACGACCTGCCGAAGGAAGATTCAGCGTCAGAGCCTGGTTGTATTTTCCTTTATATGAATTAATGATAAGAGAATTTTCTTATGGTTCCACTCGTATTGTTCATTATGATCATGAGTTGTGTCTTCTCTGACTGATACATAATTCCATATATTGGGTTTTACACTTGTGTTTGTCGTGTTTCTTGTGTGTGCAGGTGTTTGATCGCGACGAGCGAGAGGATTGTGATCTGCTGGAGCAAGGAAACGGGAGCGCCATATTCTCTACAAACAACAGCGTTGGACTTGAGGTAGGCCTTCTTCGCAATTTGGTCTATTGCAATTAGGAACTTGCACCTTAGCGTCATACGATTGTTGCTAGACCCGATCTGGGCTAGTAGGGATCGCCTCTGTCCGCAGAGGGGATTTACCTCTACAACAAATTAGTGACTCCGCTGGGGAGTTAGCTTTTTTTTTTCTTTATAAACTACAGACAGAGCCTGAAGTTAGCCAAATAGCCTTCGAAATGCTCTTGCTCTGCATTAGCGAAAGTAGATGAATGCTGCTTCAGTCAATCTCCGGTCTAGTTTATGAACTGAACACTTGGAGTATTGTCTTGTCTTTCAGTCAATTCTTGACTTTGCTTGCTTGATCAGCTCTTTTGGTTGGCTCTTTTCGTGTCTTTGACTTTTGGTCTGAGCTTCAACATCAATGGTCTGCATCTTGGATTGTTCTTTTTTATTTTTTGCATAGCAAACTTGACTGCCGCGCTTATTAGCCTGACAGTCGCACCAATTGGTGCTAGTTGCCAGTTTACTACCCGCACCAATCTTGTTATGGCGCTAGTTTCAGCCTGACAGTCGCGCCAATGATGTGAGGTGCTAGGGTTTGCTCTGTTCTGAGCTTTCTGAGCTTGATCTGTGATTTTTTTTTCATTTCTTCGACTTCTTGAGTGTTTTGGAGCCTTGTTTGACTGACTGCGACCTTCATCCTTTGGTTGTTTTCCCTCTTCTGTCGATTTTAAATTCTAGCCCTAGGGCATCTAGGTGCTATTGTGTGTTGAGCCTCCCTTGGGAGTTTGTGGTTTTTATCTATTCAGTCAACTTTGTGATTTCTTCTCTGCATTTGTTTGGTGGTTGTCTATCGTTTTATTGTGTTATTTGAGTGCTTGGATTCTTCTTCATTCAGATTTCACCTTGTCTCATTTTGGGCCTAGATTACATGGTTCATTTGAGTTTTTGGGTGTCTTTTGATTTGAGAGACTTTTTGTCAATTTGAGGTCTGATTGTGTGCTTGCATTGAGTGAAATTTGATTGTTTTTTCTCTTTTCTATCACTTCTCAAATTGCTTCTTATTAGTTTTCATTTTGTTTAGTGCATTTTTCTCTTAAACATTGAAAATACAAAAATCTCTTTTGCTTTGGATTAGTTAATGTGAATTAAATCTTTTCGGTGTTATTAGTGATTAGTAACTTTGAAAGAAATTTTTTTAGTTTCCATTAGCTGCATTAGAGACATCACTGGTTGTTGTCTGGTCATTTTTTTATTGTGTGAAAAGCTCTTAACTCTCTCGTAATTAGCTTTCATCGAATGAAATGATATACTATGGCATGAAGTGTGCATCTAGGAGATTTTGAGAATGTAACACTCGCTAGGACCTGAAAACTGAAACATAATTGAAGATAAAAATTAAAATTTATTCCATTTACACTAAGGCAGCATTGAAACATTAACGAAATATTTAGAGCTCTAGGCTAGAGACGTGTTCTGGTGTCTTTAAACCTAGTAGCTGTCGTTCGCCTCTTGGCTTTAGACAGCACTAGTACGGACTTGTGCTCCCCGTACCGTTGCGTATATAAAGGGAGACCCCACTAGGTTTCTATCATTTATCCATAAGAAGCCAAGTCTGCCGCCATATACTCGTGATACACCGGACACAGCATTCGGGGAGATTTCCTGCATGTACGTTAAGTCCTTGGTTGATTTCTCTTTCATTTTGAAACCAAGGTGTATATTGCAGTTCACGGTTATTTGGTACACCCTTTTCCTAGCATTCCTGAGCAGTCATTTTGATCTTATCTGACTCCTTAAATCTGAAAAGATCACCAAGCGTTTGTCCTTTCACGCTTGCTTCAAAACTGAAAGAGATAGATTCATATTTCATCCGTTTCTCGAATCTTAAAACATGAAACGGTGAAGTTTCTAAGTTTCAATGTCATAAAATAAATCACCTACGATCACACACCCTGTTAGATTTTTCTTGTTGGCCGTTTGATTGTGTGCCTTGAGTCTTTTTCAGCCCGTGTGTTGTGTTTTATCTTTTCCTTTCGTCGTTACTGTCACAGTGGCGGAACCTTCAGTTTCGTCTACTGGTAGTCCATATATGGACGATTCATCAGAGGTCTCGCAATCCTTTGCTGAACATCATCAGCCCATTGTTTCCGAGTTTCCCGACGGGGGAACGGTTCTGTCTGAGCTTCCCTTTGGTGGACCATTTGAATTCAATTGGCCCTTATCTGACCCTTGGTCTGGACTTGGAGTAGGGGAACATTTCCCTCCTCTTACATTGGGTTCACCTTTTATAGCTGATGTTATTCCTCCTAGTCCTCGCCATCTATTGCAAGATCTAGCGGCAAGTTCAGATATGGGTGCATCCAGCCATTCTCCTAGTGAGGAAATCCCCACGTCTGGTGAATATTACCAGTTGTTCCTAGAAGAAAACCCCGAATTATCTGTCATGTCTTTGCTCGGTCCTTCACTACCAGCAGGGTATAGATCTTTAGGTCAGATTATCACCACCGTTGC
The DNA here is from genome assembly GCA_034641835.2 of Pinus albicaulis. Taxonomy (NCBI): domain Eukaryota; kingdom Viridiplantae; phylum Streptophyta; class Pinopsida; order Pinales; family Pinaceae; genus Pinus; species Pinus albicaulis. The sequence continues at coordinate 1,376,178,941 of CM076578.1, read as the reverse complement.
CTCTATGGGGATATCGACTCCTTCTACGAGGCCCGTTATTCCTTCATTGGGGATGTCTCCTAGGACACCCATCACGTCATCCCCTTAGGTCACTTCTGTACCCGTCAGGCCCACTGTTTGTGTGGCTACATCTACACATGCTGTTACCACTCAGTCCGTAAGGACCACATCACTTCCCGAAGATGTCTATATAGCATCTGCTATGCTGGAGAACATCTCTCCTGAGGAGTATCGATTGTCCTTACAACAATCGAACCCCGAGGTCAGACAATCCTCTCAAGATCCCAACCGCCCGTATTTTTCGCATTATGCACAGGATGGTACCCTTGTTTACGTTTTTCCATATCAGTATGATGAGTACGGGAATCCTTTACGTTTACCTGCTCTAGAGGCTCACCTTCATGCTCAAGGTTTTCCGTCTAAATAGGCTGGGCAGTCTTATAACCTGCAAGGACAACCTTTTCAAGGCCAACCTTCAGGCTAGTCTGGCTATCCTTATGACTTGCAAGGACAACCCTTACAGGGCTACCCTTCGGGCCAGCAAGGGCCATTATACGGTCCACAAGGACAGTATTACAACCCTTCAGGTCAACCTGTGCAGCCTCTCCCTAGAGTCCCACCTGGGAAACCTCAAGGACTCACAGGACAACCGGGGTACCAACCAGGGCCGGTATATGGTCCTGGGGGGCAAGTCCAACCTTCCCAACCCATGCAACCTCATTATCATATTGGTCCAAATGTTGCACACTAGCCATGATCATCTTATGGTCCTGCGTCAGGTCAAACCGGTTACCAGCCACCACCTGGCTCTATTCCACCACCAGGCCAACCGGACCATCCAGTACAACCTGGTGTTCCACATTAGCCAGGTCAACCTGTGCAACTGGCACAACCTGTTCCCCGGGGGCAACCAGGTAACCCAGTTCATCTTGGCTAGCCTACACATCCTGTCAACCCTACTCAATAGTCGATTTACTCGATGCCGCAACTGAATCAACCGGTGCACCCTAATTATCGTGCTCAGCAGGGTCCCACTTATCAACAGCCCGCTCAACCTCAAGGCAGTTACTACCCTCATGGTAAATCGCGACTGACTTATAATCCGCCCCAAGGTTCCCATTATTACACTCAACAACCTGGCTACACCTACACTCAGCAGCCTAATCCACAGACTGCTCAAACGGGACCGACATATAATCAGGGTCCATACTCTAGTTATCAACCCCCGTACACTGGTTACCAACAACCGAATCAGACTGGTTATACGCCCTATACCCCCTATGGTTAGAATCCTTCGAGATAGAACCCATGGGGGCAAGGATACACTCAACCAGCTTGGAGTACAGGTACAGGTCCTTATCGAGGGCCTAACATTCTGTTCAATCCGCAATTGCCATTCTTGGCTACCTTGGAGTTACCGGACGTTTCTAAATTAACCAATCATCCGATTCTTCATAATCCTTATTGGCCTCTGGTTCTGACCAAGGTACCCGGCGACTGCCCTAAGTTTGAAGGTAAAGCTGGTGAAGACCCCCAAGCTCATGTAATGACTTGCCATTTGTGGTGTTCGTCTAATTCTTGGGTCGATGATTCAATTCGTCTACGTCTCTTCCAGTGAACTCTTACTGGTGCTGCCGCTAAGTGGTATATTGAACTACCTCGTGGAATCTTTCAGGATTTCAATACTTTAGCAATGGCTTTTCTAACCCACTTTCAGTTACCAGTTTGCTATGAAGTCGGGACGCATCTCCTGACTTCTTTGAAGCAGGATAAAGCCACCCACAAATCCGATCATATTCATGAGTGGCGACGTCGTTGTAGGCTGATCAAGTTTGATATACCTTCAACTACTAACTCATTGGTTCACCATGTCCTTCATTAAAAAATCGCTCAAGATATTGCTATGGGGGCATGTGTGACTGAAGAACAGGCCATCGCGCGTGCCTAGTATCTTGATCTAGTATACTCTCAGTCCGGCACACTGTATGATATTTTGACTGATGCTCCACGCCCGGGAACCTCTAAAGCTCCACCTACCCCAGCGGTGGATGGTGTTATTGGTTCTGTGTCTCAAAATTCTCAGAAATCTTCAAATGGGAAGCAGAAGTCCAATTCTTCCAATAATTCTTCTCTTCCTGCCCCCCCAGATTCTGGAAAGACTGCGGAGGTCAAAGCCGTTCAGGCTAATCCCACGGAAAAAGCCTCCAAAGGAAAGAAGAAGGGCAGAGGAAAATCCAACCCAACGCCCGAAAACCAGAGTCTTCTAAACCTCGTACTGAGGACGGTTCTCAACGTAAACCGAAATACCCTTGCCTTATTTGTGAAGGAGATCATTATACCAAGGATTTTCCCCAATGATCTGAGATTACTCAACTCCTGAAAGGCTCCAAAGGGACTCTGGCAGTTCTTAAAGAACCATTCCCATCTCATCAGACCCAGATGGTTGAGCAGCCCTCACAATCTGCACCATTTGGGTCCCAGGTCTTTATGATGAATGGTGCAGCACCTGTCTTAATTGCTACATGTTCGAAGGATTATGCTGGATCGCGTCAGCTAGCTGGGAAGGAAGTTGTGGATGGCCCACCTCCTCCTCCTGTCTCTGGTCCTTTGGAAATTGAGAAGCCTACTGCTGAACCTGTTGTGAGGCCACCTTTTAAAGGTGTTTTGCGAAGGTCTTCCTACAATCCAAATTCTCGTGCCGCTCAGCACAACAGTATTGTTGAGGATTTGGCACAGGCGCCTTCTGCCATCATCTTCATTGGAAGTTCTTCAAAGTTTCCCATCACAATGGAAAGATTTTTTGTCTGCAATCGGTGGAATTGATCCTGCCGATTCTAGTCTTCTCACCTTCGACTTAGAAAATTTTACCCCCTGACTTCCACATCAAATCTCTCTTTTTATTCAAGTCGGGATCAAAGGTCTTAAAATCCATAGGGCCGTTGTGGACAAAGGTTCTTCCACCTGTGTCATGTCATCCACCTACTGGAAAGCCATCGGCTCTCTGGCTCTTTCATCATCTCCCAATGCCTTAGAAGCATTCGATGGTCGGGAATCCAAACCCCTGGGTGTTCTTGAGAGTTTTCCGATTACGTTACAAGGGAAGACAGTCAACGTAGAAGTAGAAGTGGTTGACACCAAACTTAACTACAATCTTCTTCTCGGTCGCAGTTGGACTCACGCCATGTTATGCGTGCCGTCCACCCTCTTTCGGCTTTTGAAGTTCCCTCATGAGGGAAAAATATTTACTGTGGATCAGTTGTCTTTCTTCACTTCATCCTCTGAGAACAACATTCCTTACATGGATAAGATCCCCAATCCCCCTGACAGTGTAGGACCCGGTCTCTTCAAGGACCCCGTTCTCATGGGTATTTTTCCCGCGCCACCACCACACACCGTTCAAGTGAATATGGTCTCTAGGTCTGACGACCCATGGATCATCCCTTCGCCTGAACAAGTGACTGATTTTGGAGAATCAATGCCCTTAACTCCAGTCGAGATTAATTACTGTGAAATCTTCACCGCATCATGCTCCCTCGAGCATGGCTTTTGATATCTACTCTCAATCCCTTTAGCTTAGCGAGGCGGACTCGCCTGATCCTCTTAAAGAGACTTTCCCTTCTGACGAAGCCATTGTTGAAACAATGTCTCTTGAGGAGTTGCCTTGGAGCGATGGATATCATCGTTCCTCCTTCATGCCCAGCCTGGGGGCAATGTCCGATTGTCTAGAGCGTGATGTATCTGGTCATCTCTCTCCTGAGCCTCCTCCGTTGAGCTCACCGGAGCACAGTTCTTCCTCTTGTGTCAAGCTCCTACAACAATGAAACAAGCGGCTACGAGGATAGTTCTTTTAAGTGTGTCAACCTCGTTAAAATAATGAAACACGAGCACGTTCAATTCGAGTTTTGTTAGATTTAGTTCAAATATCTTATGTTTTCAACCTTCACTCCATTTCCTATGGACTGAAGCTTGGGGGGCATGTACCTCGAATTGAGACACCATGCTGGGGGCATGCCCGTCTTCCTCAAGCATAGTTTGTGTTTTAAGCTTGCATAAAAATAAAACTCATTTCCAAGCATAGTTTGCATGTGTGCTTCCATGTGTGATTTTAAGCTTGTATAAAAATAAAATGTGTGATTAGATACATTATGTGAACTTTTTCATTGGGTCGTTCGTTATGCAACTGATGCATCAAGATAACATTGTATTAGACATTTGCATAGCTTATAAAAACATCATCACATGTAAAAAGATCCATCCAGAAATAGATATATAGATATATGTGTCAGATAGTTTGCAATACATCACATAAAGTCAAAAAATATACGTGTTTGTCTGATAATAGCCAGAGACAACATGTCTCTCAAAATATGCATATGAAAGCCCTAAATAAGCTAATCAGCATGGTGCTCATGGTAGCATGCCACCGCGCGCACCAATTGCCTCAGCAGTCTGTGAAGGCGACTACACACCCCCACGGTGTGTCGCTGGTAAGCTAATGGGATGTCTGCCAGCCGTGCATAGTCCAGGATTCCTCGGGAAATGCCCTCCAGGTTCTAGATCAGCTCGATCCCTTCACCACCCTCAGCTTGAGGGTCATGTACGAGATGGGTCCTCAGCGCAATGGGCGACATGCCCGCGGGCCTCTCTGGGCCAACATCTGCATTCACATAAATTTATTGTTAGAACGGACATGTATTACCAAAAAAATCATAAATACATAAAAATAAAAAAGAAAATCATACCTAGCTCCTCATCCCAGTCCTCCCCCTCCGGGAGCGGAAGATCGGGATCTCCGGTGAAATCGGTCCCAACATAAGGCCAATATTCAACCATGATTAGTTGACGCCGTAACCACCCAAAGAACTCGGGTCTCCAAGACATCTGTTGACCTCCTCCTGACCTAGGCATAAGTTCTACCCAGCGAGCCATCCTTGGCTCCCTCGGTATCAGCTCGGAAACTATTTCCCCTTCGCCTTGGAAAATGGGTAGTCATTCCAGGATGAACGACACCCAAATGGAACCATAGCCAAACTGCTTTAGTTTGGCTTGCTTGCATCTTTTTAGCTGCCTCTTGATATTTCTCGTCACTACGGTGGCCCAATCAAAAAATTTGGGGTTCATACACTCGGAGGCTAGTATGAGTTGGGCCTTGGTTGCCTCATGTGGAGCTTGCGATCCTGTAGCTCGTGTAATGGTATAAAGCACTACCCTGAGTGCTAGGTCGCGACAGTGTGGATGCCCACCTTCCCACTTCCCTATCCTGTTCATGCCCCTGGGCACACTCTTGTCATTACCATCTCCATTTTCTCTTCGGAAGGTCTGCTACCGGTTATTATTGGCACTGGACCTCTGCGTGACAATCCGATTATAAAGTAAACATTAGAGACCTCAAGAGCTAATACATGGTCCCGAAGTTTAAATACTTCCTCATTTTCATCTCATATACTGACCAAGTACTGTAGTAGCTCAGGTTGAGCTCGTAAGCATGGCGTAAGGAAGAATTTTTTGAGTCCACAGTTCTTTAGTGCATTCATACAGGCTTCATTTTCCATAGCCATTTCATCTTCCTCCCCATGTTCCCTCTCCTTCCATTCGATAACCATTGTGCTCGAATATCTGCATTAACATGAGTAAAAATGCCTTGTTAGATCTCTGTTGCATTTGAAAATCCATATGGAAAGCTCAAATTTTGAAAACTTAAAGCAGAAAATTGTGTTGCGCAGGAAAACAGTTGCTCCAGTTGGCGTGCCCCCTTTGTGAGCAAATGTCCATTGGTGCGGGTCCGTGCCCGATACCCGCGCCAATGGAGAGAGCCCTAAAATTTTAAAAGGTTCCCCCCAAAGGTCTAATGTACAATGAAAACTTATAAAAAATGGATTAAAATGGAGCTTAAGGGAATGGCTTTTACCTGAAATAGACGAGGATCTGAATGATGACCCGGATTAGTTGCAATCACCGCCACCAATTTGCACACAAACGAACCACTGTTGCTCTCCAAGTAAGGTAAAAAGTAAAAGTAAATTTGTTTTACCATTTGAAGCCTATTTATAACTTTTCAAGTCAAAAATTAGGTTTTAAATGTCATTTTTTCAATATTTTAATATATTTTGTCAAAAAATGGATTTTACACTTGCTTCTATGTGTAACGACAGGTTTTTACGCGACTTGGAGAGTGATACGAGCTGTATTTTATACTTTTTGGGACTCGGTAAAAACACGAAAAAGTCATTTTGGAGTCATCTTTCAGCTCTTTTCTGACTCTCTAAACATGAAAAGATTGTCGAGTCTCTTGTCGTTTTGATCTCGTTAAAGTGGACACGAAACGACATCTACCCAGTATACGTTTACCCCTTTTTCAGGCTGGGATAGATTACTTAAGAAAAAGGAATACCCTAGCATATCGCGACTAGGAGGTTTTCTCAGACATAGTTTTCTACCTTTTTGGGTCTGAGGAACTATTTACGAAAAGGGACCATTGGAGTTTACTTTTCTGCTGTCTTTTCAAACTCTCTAAACATGAAAAGACGCCGAGTTCTTCCTTTGTCAGACTCGTTAAACCCTGATGACATTGGATTCATTCGTAATGACGATATTCGAGTTTCTCCTTCCTAGGGCTCGTTAAATGTACTAGGATGGATTCGTCCGAAGGATGAACTTATATGACAAGCATATGCTATCCCCTTCAAGCTTGTTTTCAAAAATAATTGGGGTACTCGCCAGAAATGGTGGGGAAAAATGGAACCAGCATCAATGTCGTGTCGGTAGTATGTCGCTCTTGAACATGGCACTTGTCTGCATTCATGTCGGGTTGGGGACATCTCATCTCATTTTCCACTTGCCTCCGTGGGTTTGGGTGATCCCTTTTGACCTCTCATCTGCTCTTTGCCTCGTCATCATGACCTTTGATCTTTTGATGTCAAATACTGCCAAATCCACTGTCGTGTCGCCGATATGTTCAAGAGAAGTTGACCTCTGCAGAAGTCTCAACCTTCCTCTGATTCTCATCTGATCCTGATTCACAAAGACATTATGTTCCTCTGTCTCGCATCGATGATGTGGGAAACATTATGGCCCACCTTCGATCAAGGTCACTTCCTGTCGACTTCAGCTCATTATCCAGGAAGCTGATCTAGAGACTCCCTTCTGGTACCTTGGAGCCTGCATGCCTCAATGGCAGGTTCTTCACGTTCGATGTGAGGTTTTCATCACTGGCCTCCGATCGAGTGATTCTATGGGTGTTCAACGCCAGCTCACTGAGTCACATGCTGTAGATTGTACCTATAGTACCTTGAGGGCCATTGTCATTATTGGTGGTACCTCTCGCGTCTGTTAACAGCTTTCATCATTGGCTGGTAATCAGGCGATGTTCTTGCATGTTCGACCTCAGCTCACTTATTCGCATGCTTGAACTTGTACTTTGTTCAAGTTGAGATGGAGCGCAAGACCCTGGATTTTTTTTGTTAGGATCTAGGCTGTGATTTTGTGGATTATTATGATTGGTTACATGACTCACTGATTGGATGGCTGCGACCATACCTGAGTCTATTTATCGATCCTCACTAGATGGCTGCGTCCATACCTTGGATCTGGATTATTGTATACTCTGTTATGGATGGCTGCGCCCATGACACATATATCATGTATTTGAGATATCAGTTGTACTTCTCTACACAGGTTTTCCGACGGAAATGTTTTCAGTTGGACACATTCTCATAAAGCATTTCACCCCTCTCTCTCTTTTGGGCCTCATGCTTTAGGGGGCATCTGTTACACATCAATTTGTCACCATCCCTACAATTCCCCATCCCACACATTGGAGGGCTTATTCCATGACCTGTGAGCAGTGAAATGATCTGAAAACACTTTCATGACATTCCCCTGAACATGGACTTTCATTCCTCTGAAGACAACTCCTTGTGAAAAACCCTAAAAATAGCCTTTTTATCCTTGGTGCGAATGCTCAGTGTCATACCCACGCCAATGGGGGAAATCCTCCAAAGAGGGTGCGCCAACTGGCGCACTGTCTCAGTGTTGTACCCGCGCCAGGCTTAATAAGGAGTGTTTTTTAAAAATAAATGGCGGAAGATTGACTCCAACAAACTCCTGAATTGGACTCTAAATCGAGTTGGGATGTTTGGCTCTAGTTCTCCATGTAGAGGAAGTATTTTTCCACCTCTCATGGAAGCTTCCTTGAGGATAGGGCCAATCCCACGATTGTAGTGATCCCAACTCCCCTTCCACCATCTATATAAGCTTGCCATTTCCCTTTGCAAGCTAGTCTCAAACCTTTCAAACCTTGAAGCTTTAAAGAATCTTAACGATAGTCCTCATAGTGCCAAATCAGTAGCAAGGAGATTGACGATCGAAGAGAGAGGCTTGTCCCCATTCCCGACAAGCTTTATCGAGACGTATTCCGCTGACGACCCACCGAAGGAAGATTCAGCGCCAGAGCCTGGTTGCATTTTCCTTTGTATGAATTAATGATAAGCGACTCTGGTTATGGTTCCACTTGTATTTTTCATTATGATCATGAGCTGTGTCTTCTCTAACTGATACCTAATTCCATATATTGGGTTTTACGCTTGTGTTTGTCGTGTTTCTTGTGTGTGCAGGTGTTCGATCGTGGCGAGTGAGAGGATTGTGATCTGCTGGAGCAAGGAAACGGGAGCACCATATTCTCTACAAACAACAGTGTAGGACTTGAGGTAGGCCTTCTTTGCAATATGGTCTATTGCAATTAGGAACTTGCACCTTAGCATGATACGATTGTTGCTAGACCCGATCCGGGCTAGTAGGGATCGCCTCTGTCCGTAGAGGGGATTTACCTCTACAACACCAAACTTTCTGCATTTGTCAAAAACTTGTTTCAAATGTTTCAAGTGATCTTCGTCAGATTTTGAATATACTATGATGTCATCCAAAAATATGACCTAAAATCTGTCCTTTTCTCCCACAAAGGCAATATCCATTGCACGCTGAAAGGTTGCGGCTGCATTCATCAGAACAAATGGAATTTTTTTGTACATGAATGTGGCCCAGGGTGTGGTAAATGTTGTCTTTTCTCTTTCTTTCTTATCAACTGAAATCTGATTATAGCCTGAAAGGCCATCAATCATTGACAATCTTTTGGATCCTACAACCTTCTGCAAGATGTAATCCATCTTGGGCAGTAAAATACTTATCTTTCAAGGAGCGCTGGTTAAGGTTTCAAAAATCAACACAAATTCTTATCTCTCCATTCTTTTTCTAGACCGGGACTATATTAGCTACCGAGTTAGAAAATCTCAAAGGCAGAATTATCTTTTCTTCCCATAATTTCTTGATTTCTTTCTCAATTATTTTGAGCAACATGGGATTGATACGTCTTATTTTTTGTGCTACGGGATTTGCATATATTTTCAAAGTAATATTGTGTTCCATTATGCTCCTATCATAAGTTTTAAACTCACTTTAAGACCATCCAAAAATATCTTAAAATTCCTTCAACAGTTTGATATATTTTGTTCTGGTTTCCAAAGGAAGGAATTTGGACACTTTGACTAATCTTGGTTGGTCTTATGTACCAATGTTACATTCTATTGTACTCTCTCCATCAACTTTACTTTCAGGCTTGAGAAAAACATCATTATCAAAGAGTCTTTCTAAAAGAACTAAACCCTTAGGAATAAAGTTAGTTTTCAGATATATAATGTTTTCCCCAATCATAGTTTTCTTAAAAGGGCTTCTATTTTGGTTTTCAGAAATCTTATGGTCATCATCAATTTGTATGTCTGCAAACTCTTCTACACACTCCAAAAATTTCTAAATCTCCCTATGATCCTCAAATACTTGCCAATGCTTGATGTTATTAGGAATTGAAGGTCTCTTTTTTATTTGAACATCATAGGCTGCTTTGACATCTAGAGGAACTTTGAAATTACTAGTAGCAATTGCTAGTGAATAAACAATTTGATCTTATTCTCCAGTGAAAAGTTTTATATTGAATGCCGAAAAATAATGCTCAATCAAATCCCAAACTTTATTCTTATAATTCTTCAATTTGGAATTTTTCATTTGGTAATTTTTTGTTACCTGCTTAATCACCAACTCTGAATCACCAAAGGCAATTAGCTCTTCTGCTCCCAAATATTGTGTTGCCTTCATATCTAGCACAAGTGCTACATACTCAACAGTGTTGTTAGTGGTAGCAAATTGTAGTTTGTATGATATGGTAACCTTCTGATGAGTAAGATAAATGAGGACTACGTCGGCCCCCAATCCTTCTCTTGAAGAGGCTCTGTCAAAGTATAATTTCCACATTTTTCCTCCTTATGATTGCTGCTCATTTGCACCTTGAAAGTTTTTTTTTCACTTAATTCAGGCGGAAAATCATTATCATCAGTAACAAGGTGCAGAATTGTTGACCCCAATTCCTTTTCTTCAGAATATATGGGATGTTTTGATGGATTATGTTGATCACTAATGATGTAGGCCATTTGAATTTCCCTGTACACCATTCTAAATTCCCCTCCAAATATTGGGATGGTAGCAGATGACATGTCCATCTAAAGGGTACCTCCCAATTTCTTAAACCAGGATCTGGAAAGTAACATCCCAAATCTAGAAGGAATTTTAGCAACCACAATGTCCATCACTAAGATCTTCATAGGCAGTAGGGTAAGGGAAACAACCAAATCCTTAATCACTCCTAGACACTTGAATTTTTTGGAGTCAAAGGTGTAAAATTCATGGTATTGCTTGGTTATATCTAAGCCCAATTGATCCATCACTTTATTTGGCATAAGATTGTGGGAAGCTCCAGAATCTAACAGAGAATTGTGGAGCAATTTGTCATGTATGTTAAGTGACAGGTAGAAAGGTGGTGAGCTATAATTATTTTGGTCTTGGACATGACAACCTAGATAAATAGTGGGATGCTCATCCTCAAGGTTGACTGAATCAAGAGAGAGAGGATGTTGCAACCGACTCTTAAAAGACTCTTTATATGTTGGATTTTTCAATAATTCCAGGAGTGGGATTGGAATTTTCATTTTGTTCAATTCAGATTTGAAACTAAAATAAATTGGAACTAATTCCTTATTTTCTACAGTAATTTTGACCATTGGAGCAGAATTTTGAGGTGGAGGAACCTCATTTACCTTGGCCTTCTGTTTAGCAGCATGTTTATCTGAATCTATTTTTTGTTGTGGCTGCTGAACATGACCTTTTGATCTCAAAGGGTAATTTCTACTTTGAACTTCTTCTTGTTTTTTATCATTCTATGTATAAATTTGAATGTTGATATCATCAGAAAACAAACAGATTCTTGATCTAACTTCATATTCCTACAATGTCAAACATGTTGACTGTGAAGTTTCTCCCACATGGTTTATTTCTTCTTTTCTTCCTCATTTCCTTGTTGTTCTTCTTCAATAAAATTATTTGAAGGAGGCTGAACATTTTGATCATTAGCATTCCTCCTTGGGCATTGTAGGATTTTTTGAGGTTGAAAAGGCCTCCTAAAGGGAACCTGATTTCTATTAGCTTCGTTTTGATTGGCTCTAGCAGCTGGTTTATTTTATATCTCTAATTTTAACATCTTAGAGGCAAGTTCCTTGATCAAATTAGAAATTTTATCGATCTTTTCTTCTGCTGAAAGAGACTTGGAAGAAGAAGACTTTTCTTTTTCATCTTATTTTTTTCCTTTGTTTCCTTTTCTTCCTCCATTTTTAATTTATTGGAAGCCATGAGATACACTGCACTCCAATTGCAGCATTTTTCATAGTTGTCAATGTGTGTGCTTTTTCAGCTCTCAACCATAATGCAAACTCAGAATCTAAAGCATTTTCAATATTTATCATAGTTGTGGTTTCAGTGGGTTTAATCTCTTCCGGAATTCTCTGATAAATCTTATGAAACCTCTTAGTAAAATTAGCTAAAGGCTCATCTCCCTTCTTCTTCAAAGTTCCAAATTCAGTAAGATAATAAACATAGTCTTTCCTATCACCCCAATGTTTCACAAATATCTCTTCTAATTCGCAATTCCTGTTATTGAATTTGGAGCCAAAATTCTAAACCATTTTCGAGCTTCACCTTACAAGCTCTGAACAAAGAGTCTTGTCCAGAAATCTTCATGTTCAATATTCTGATTGTTAGCATAAATATAGAAAGCCACTAAATTCTCCTCAGTAGAAACTCCTTCTCCCTCCCAGTGTATTTTGGAAGATATTTCAAGTAATCTCCTTGGGAAAGTGCATGCAAGGGTTGAGGGAGGACAAGTGGTGCATATCTTGCAACCACTATCTATTGCATCCTTGTAAGGGAAGGTTGGGCCATATTTTACTGATGTACAACTGATGCAGATGTTTCAGAAATATGAATTACAAATGGTGAATTATGATTCTGATGATGATGATGATGATGGTTAATGTCCACTCAAACCAAATTTGGTCTATCAGACCTATAATTTTCTTAGTTCTTAATAGTATGTCTTCTTTTCTTTCTTGGGGAGATTGGTGTTGTAGCTTTCTTTTTCTTCTCTATGGTCTTCCAGATTCCTTTATCTTGCCCCTCCTTCATCTCTTCTGATTCTTGGGACACTCGTGTCTTATCTTCTAGATCTCGGAGATCTGATTTGCTGCAAAATGAAGATTTATTTTGCACAGTATTCGAATCCTCATAATTTTTGATGGTTGAGGGGCTATCAAGTTCATTTTTTTGTTGTTGGACGGGACTTTCCCCCTGCTTGTCTTGATGGTTGTTTCTTTCTTGCCCGATTTCTTGTGATTTAGAGTTTTCTGGAGATTATTCTTCCTTGATGACAGTGTAATGTTCCTTTTGTGCTCCTGCCCACCATGTAGATCTATGGTGATTCTTTCTAGCAAAATTTTTCTGGGAGACTTTTGGGAAATTTTTGGGTAGATGGCCTGTCTCAAATTAGGATCAACATCTGAAGAGGACACTTTCATAATCAAGTTTTTGGTTCCATACATAGTCTTTTCTTGTTAGGATTATTTCAGCTGGGAATCCAACGCTGAAGTCCATTTCTACACAGATGCATGCATAGGTGGTTTTGACATATTCCTTTGTTTCTGGGCACCTACAGTAAAATTTCCCAATTGCGTTTCCAATGTCTTTTAGCGAGGAGAGATTCCATAGATGCAAAGGTAGGTTTGGAAATATGACCTAAACTAGTGTTGAGGTTATGACTATTGTTGAGGGATTGAATGATGGGTTCCATGGCTTCATGAATAGGCTCGATTTTTCCCAAAGCCAAGGGCCGGAATTTAAAATGCATTTTCTGTTTTTAGAGTTTTCAAAATCTATTATAAAGAAACCCTTAGCATAGAGGTAGATATTAATGTCATCATAAATGAGAGGCTTCCATACCTCCGAGATCCAATTGTGGAGAGCTGTGAGCCACCGCCAAAAGCCATTAAACCAACATATTAAGGCACTTTCAGAGAACTTCAAGGCTTCATCCAGTGAGGCCTTGACCACTTGCACAATGGGAGTTAGGGCTTCACTCATAATATGGGCAGGAGCTTGACTCTCAGAGTTGGATGGAATTGGGCCGACAAATATCTTCATGAAGTAGGGAGCCATACTAGACCCAAAAATAAGAGATCTCACACAGTAGACCCAAAAGCTTCTAAATACTTCACATCGTAGACCTGAGGGATGAACTCCTCGCATTGTAGATATAATGTAGTGATAATCTTGCACCGAACTGCAGACTCTGTAATATCACATAGCACTGCACCGCCGACTCTCGATGTATAGTTGGTATAGGAGGATAACTTTCAATTGATGAAGCAGATACCTTGCACATCGGATACCTTGAGACCTCACACCGTAGAGACCTCACACCACAGATACCTTGCATAGAAAATACGCTGGAAATTGGATGCAGACGAAATTTTCTCCTCCTCCTCCTATGTTTGCTTCTCCTTAAAAAACCTGCGCGCAGTGAAGGAAAATTCCACCACTTATATTAGGCGATGATAATCAGACAACGCTCAGCCTATGGCCATGTCGTTCCTCGATGCTCGCTCGCTGTTCTCAAAAATACCTCAGGAGATTAGAAAGCTTTGGAGATGCTCTCTCATCTGGATTAATAAATATTGATAAGAACTTCTAATCTCCAAAGCTTTGGAGATGCTTTCTCGCTGGAACTTCTCCAAAATATCTCAGGAGATTAGAAAGCTTTAGAGATGGTCGCTCGCTGGGGTTAATAAATATTGATACTTTGCACAACATATAATAAACCTCGCACCATAGGTACCTCGCACATCAGATACGCTGGAAATTGGATAGCAGAAAATTGGGGGTCTTGAGCTGATTTTTAAAGCTTCGGAATTGAGAAGAGTGGGTTTTCAAAAAGATGAACAAAGGATGTCTTAACTTCTCCTTCAGTAGAAGAATCAAAATCTAAATTTGTCTCTTGATGGGATTGATTTAATTCAACCTTGTTTTTTCTGAGCAAGGAAATCAGATAAGTTAAAAGTAAGACCTTCAAGTACAAAATCTTCAAAAGGATGAGAGGAAGATCACCCAACAGATGGATTTGGAGAAAAGGGAAAATACTCTTGCTGAGGGGTAAAAGAACTGGTATTCAAGATGAGTCTGAAGGAAATTTAAAATATTCTTGAAGTATTCTTCAGTCAAAATATCCCTATCAAGGAAAGGTGCAATATCCAATACTTTTCTAATTCCCCTTTAGTCAGAACTAATTCTTCTGATTTATTTTCAACACTTAGAAATTTGTTTTCTTCCTCTTTGAATAGAACAATACTTATTTCAAATTTACTCAGTGGTGAGTAAGAAAAAAATTTCTCTGAACTTAGGTTAACAACATGCACTTTATTTTCTAGGGGAGTAGCTTCAACTTGAGATTTTTCAACATAATATTTTGAAACTAAAACTTCGTTATATTATAAAGTAAATAGAGGTAACTTTTTCTTTGGAACATACTTTTTGTGTACCTTCTTCACTAACTGAGATGTGGCTTCAACTGATCTTTGTTTTCCTTTAGCATCTTTGATGATTTTCTCTGGGTCAACAACTAGAGTTAAAGTTGGAGATCTCTGATTCCTCCTTGTAGAAGGAGGTCTTGAAACCCCTCTTCCTCTTTGTGGAATCGCCAAGTGAAAAAATTTGTATTCTTCTTTAGGTCACCAATTCTTGTTCAGCATCAAGAACTGATTATCAACAATTCATAACAATAAACTTGGGAGAATACTTCGTTACAAGGCCTTCGTCTCTTGGCAGACACACCAAAATATGTTGCTGCTGGAATCAGCACTTGGACTGTAGCAACTGCCTGACCAGACACATCTTAAACTCTAAGGAAATTTAATGATTTGTTTTATGATATTTTTAGGTGGTACAAACTCTGATTCATTGAAAAGAGATTTCATTCAAATCCATAGTTGTACTAATGAGGGTATTGTAACTTTATGTGGTAGCAAGGTGCAAGTTTGTAGTCTATGAGGAGAGGAAATTGTGATATGAGAGAAGAATTAGTTGGTCTATAAAATAGAAATATACTGCATTCAATATAAATTGACAAAAGTATCATTTTGACAATATTCCATTGAGAGAAATATATTTCTAGTCTGACAAGATTCTGATTGAAATATCATGAAGAATAACTATCATGAGTGATGCTCTTCCACTGTTATAACATATATTTTATCAGGAATTCTCATTGTGTGAGACTAACAAGAACTGATAAAACACATAACAGTATGATGATTTTCAAACTGGAACTGGAAGAAAGGATATATGGAAACATAATTAAAGTAGAAAATACACACAACAAATTGGTAATAAGTCCTCAGTAGTATCATTTTGTTCATTCACAAAAAAAATTACAGATCATATATGTCAAAATTATATAACCACCAACCAACCATGACTTCATAACAGTTTGGCATATATCTACAAAATATGATACTATCATCTTCCACAGAAAAAGGTAAATCTATTTCAAAATTCATTACAACCTCATGCAAGAGGTGAGGCTTATCCCTTAATCTTAATTACAAAATGCCATATTAAAAACAAGATAAACATCATGAAGGCATCATGAAGGTTGTCACTCCGAAATGGTTGTGTGAAGTGGCAGCCTATTCGAAGACCACTCTTCTGTTTTAGTGCAACCAATATTCAGCAAAAAGTGTAAAAACAGTGGAAATGACATGTTCTTCTTTCCCATTAAATGTGCAAAACAAAAACATGATATTTCGGAGAAGGTTGGATATAAGACACCTAGAAGCATCCATTGCAACTGAATAAACTCTCCACTGCATCTGTTTTATGTCACCATCATGATTCAAAACAAAAAGTATCCCATTTCCATCACATGCTAATATTTCAAAATAATTTCTACCTTCGCAAAAAGGTAGCAATATCTAGAAATCATGGAACATTTACCCAAAACAATTTCTCCAAGTCAGCCCGGTTCTTCATTCATCAAAGGTCCAGAATATAAGTAAATATTCTTATGGCTTCTGCATTAGTTCATTAGGGGAGTTTTGAGGTCTAAAATGGGTCTCCTAAGAAAAATGTTCAAGAAAATAAACTTTAAAAGAACCAATAAGATTCAAGATGATGATCTCAACCATGGGAGATGATTCACCATTTTTTAAATAAAAGGGCAAAAAGATTAAAAAATAATAAAATAATAAAACTACTTTTTCAACTCGTATTTTCAGCTTATCTCCCAAAGTTTTTACTCAATTTTCGAGTGGGAGTACTCATTAGATGCAAAAATTTAATTCCTCGTCCAAGGAGTACCCATGTTGCATACTTTCGATGGAACCTACTACATGAAAAATGTGAAATACATAAAAAATCATGATTACAATCATGTTTTTCATTTATTTCTCATGTTTCATGTAGTAGAACCCATCGAAAGTATATAAAATGGGTACTCCTTGGATGAGGAATTAAATTTTGCATCCAACGAGTACTCCTACTCAAAATTTGAGTAAAAACTTTGGGAGATAAGTTGAAAATATGAGTTGAAAGAGTAGTTTTTTTTTCCCTCTAAAATTTGATGATGTCATCAAATCTTATTTTATTATTTCCACTATTAATTTATATTTTCCTTAGGAGGCCCATTTTAGACCTCAAAATTCCCCTAATGTACCCTTTTATCAGACCTAGTTTTATGTGCTTGGCTCTTTGATTGAGCTTTCTTCTTCCTTTCAATTTTGTCTTCTGGGCTTTCTTCAATGTTGATAATTTCATCCCTCAGTTTAGGATTGGCAATCAGCTTGTTGTTTAGCCAGAGTTTGTTTCTTGGTCTAGTATGAGGTCTTTTGACATAGGGATTAGGGATGAATTTGGACCTCTTTCCTCCATGTATAAATTTTCTAGATTCTGCCTCTTCATCTTCTAACTTTGTGTAATCAGGATCACTACTGCCTTCAAATGAGGAATAGGAATGTATCTCATTTTTATTCCTCTTCTTGATCATGGAATAAATGGAGGATACTAATTCTTCCAAGGTAGGCTCTTCTTCTATTGTAGGCTTTGTCATTTTCTATTTTTCTTTCTTGAGAGAAAGAAAAAATTGTGAGAGTCGACTTAGTGTGATATGTACCACTATTTGGATGCATTTGATGAGATGACTAAAGAATCTGGCTTGAAATTTTCATACCAGGGTTGACTTCCACTGGTGACAAAGCAGGCTTAGGTGCAAGAAGACTAGGGTTGACTTCCGCTGGTTCTTCTGCCATGAAAATTTTCTTCTTAGGCTGGCTTTGTGAAGAGGAGGAAATTTGTTCTTTCTTCTTTGGCATATGATTCTTAGGATAATATGGTGAACTATGTGAAACAGGGGCAGCATTGGTTTTCTCATGGATGTATTTCTTATTTTTCGTCCCTACCTTTCTTCTGGAATTAATACTTCCAAAACCTTCCTTTCATAAAAACCTATCCCAAGTAATTTTCTTCTTTTTGAGATTAAAAAAAAACTAAAATTTTAATCATCCCTGTGCAATACAAATTATGCAAGGGGTAGTTTGGAATTTTTTGTAGCTTGAAGGACATTTTAAGTAGATATTTATACAAAAAATATGGTAGGTTCAGAGGTTTCTCTCCTAAAATGTGGGTCAGGAATCTCAACTAATAACGATGAAAAGAATAAAACCTCCCTTCGCATGTGATGTATTTCTAGATTGAGGTAATAACATGCTACCACTCGACTTTAAAACAATAAATGGGAGAAGTTTAATTCCATTTCATATCAACATATTCGGGCTTAAGGTAAGAACTTACTTCTTGAGGCAGCGCTTTGCTTTTAAACCAACGTTCACCGGTTGCAGAGCCTGGGTTACATGGGATATGATAGCCTCGGAAATGTTGAATGTTTTGCTACCTAACCTGACCTTTTCACCATCGAAGACTCAGAGAAATATTGAGCTAGTGCCAAATTTTCCCTAGAAAACATCTGGAGGAATTTATACCAATCTGCATATTTGAATTGATATTTTTCCCTTACATCCACAAATCTTGTGTTAGTAGGGTCTGACCTATTTACCTTTCCTCCTTTCCCCATTTTCCGATAGCTAAACTGCTCATTAATACAAATGTTGAACTCTAGTTGGAATGTCGTCCACGAAACCTGAGACTGCTTTATTTGAAACTTGAGATTGCTTGCTGGAGGATTGTTTTTTGCTTAACTGTATTATACACAGAAGCCTCGGGTTGAGTAATCACAGATCTCTCTTCTCTAATTTTGTGCCTGCAATTACGACAAGGAGCAATGACACATTTTTGAAATGATTCAAAAGCCAATGCCAAGGCATCCCACTAAGCTTCACACTTCCACCTTATCATTACATGTGCTTTATTCATAGAATGCTTTCTTCCTTTTATGAATATTAATGCAGCACAAAACTTCTTTTTAACATGCATTACACACAAAACTGTGGTTCTTGGGCCCCACAACCAGTTGAACAATGGGCAGTAATCGCACATCGCAACTTTTTGTTTTATCGCAAATCAGCCACTCGCAAGTTTAATGCTACACTATAGTGGCTAAACCATAAACTATGTGAAGTGAAATATTTACTGGTGCGCTATGCTGACATGTGCCCTTCACCTGATCGTATCACAAATCAGTTAACATAACACGTGATTGCCTTAAAGGTAAACTTTAAAAATTGTGATTTGTGAAATCGCTCCATTTGCGTTTTAAACTCCACCATTGATCTGAGCCCCAGATTTGATAGTCTTCATTGCTTTCCCCTTAATCGCATCGTATCAAAAATCATTTTACATATGACGCGATTTCCTTAAAGGTAAAATTTAAAAGTTGCAATTTGCAATGCTGCTCCATTTTTGCTTTAACCTCAATTGTCGGTTTCTTCCCTTTCGAATCTATGATTGGATCATGGACATCCGCTTATATTGCACGTGGTTCTTCTTTGTCACTTCATTCTTTAGTCTAATTCCTGGTGAGCTTCCCTTAAACATTCTTTTCCGCTCTTCTCTGGATCTCCCACTCTGTTCGTTAATCTATTTTCTTCAGGCCACACTTTTCTTTTAAAGAACTCTAGCTGCAATGCTATCCACGAACCCTTAATTTTCCTGCTTTGAAAATTGATTAAATGTTTACTTGTAGCCTTTTTAATGAGATAACCAAATCTCAGTGAAATAGATACACTTTTTACTGTGTGGAATATATGACTTTCATTTCTGAGGAATAGCTGCCTTTTACTGCATTACTGTTTTGACAATGAATTTGCAACAAAGGTAGCTATTATTCTAGTCTCGATGACTGCAATTTTACTACCAAAACAATGAATAACCTTCAACACTAATCATAAGTCAAAATAGAGATTTTAACTTATTTTAGGACTCTAAAACACTATGACACCTATTCACTTAAAAATACCTTGATGTTGGGACTCTCTTTAACTTTTATTGGAAATGACTCAAAATTTGGACGTGTACTAGGACACAATAAAAGTTTGAAAACAGTGACACAATGGTGATTACACCATTAAAATTTTCACTGCTAATAGTGGCTTCTATTGGGGATGAAGTCCTCTGTGTGAGGCCTCAAGGACTGTAGACTCAATGCCTCAAAAGCTCTTGAAACTTAGAAGACTTCTTGAAAATAAAGACTAGGATTGACCATTGACATACTGGACTCAAGACTGACCATATATACAGACATAAGTACCATTGGGAGTGCATTTTATTGACATATCACACCGGATATTTACAATGGAGTGACTCGACTGACTTACTAAATAATTTTTTTTTTAAGAAAATGACCATTGATTGGGCCTCCAGTCAGCTGATCATCATCCAGATGTTTGAGCATAAAAGTATTATTCTCCAAAACTTCAGCAATTCTAAATGAAAAAAACCACAGATTTTCAAACTTACCATTTTTTCCATGGTCTTCTCTCCTAGCATCCCAATGCAACACCAAATTATTCTCCTGAAACAACTGTTGATTTTCTTTTTTATCAAAAATATATTTCACTTTAGCCTGATACTTCTAAACTTTTTCCAGCAATGATTCTCTGATTTGGTGTGCCTCTATCAACTGTAGCATTCTCCTTTGGATCGGGTTTTCATGATCAAATTCATATTCATCTTGTAGGAACTTCATCACAGGAAGAGCTAATTGCAAAGGCATTACAACATTTGTACCATATACAAGCTGAAATGGAGACATTCCAATTGATTTTTTACCACTTACTCTATCTACCCACAGAGCATGTATCATCTGAGTGTCCCAATTCCTCTTATTTTTAGGCAGCATTTTCTTAATAATCGTCACCGAAATTTTATTGGATGACTTAGCCAATCCATTACCTTGAGGGTAATAAGGCATGGAATGAGTCAATTCAATCCCATATTGCTGACAAAATTTGCACATCTTAGGAGAATTAAAGTCCATTACATTATCAATTACTAATTTTTTTGGGCAACCAAATATTTACATAATATTTTTCAACAGAAATTTGATAATTACCATTTCAGTAGCATTCCTAGTTGGTAAAACTTCAATCAGTTTAGTGAAATAGTCTGTAGCTGTGAGAATCCATTTATGTTGTGTTGATGAAGGTGGATGAATTTCAACAATAAAGTTTAGCCCCCACTGTTGGAAAGGAACATCTGTTGAAAAAGGGATGAGAGGTAATGGTAGCAATTTCTGTTTACCAACAAATTTCTGACATTCAACACAACTCCTGACTTTGGCAAAGACATCAGAGAAAAGAGTTGGCCAATAATAGCCATCTCTTAAGATTTTTTTTGCAGTTTCTTTCCAGTACAAATTCCCTCCACACACTTCTGCATGTATCTCTATCATAATCTCTTGGGATTATGCTTCATCTGCACATATTAACAAGACTCCAACAGGATCCTTCCAGTAAATTTGGTCTTCCAAAATGAAATACCTCACAACTCTCAATTTAGAATATTTTCTTTTATATTTCTCCATTCCAGGTGGACAGTTGAAATTTAACATGTAAACTATATCCTTGTACCAATCTAAATTAAATATTTCAGGATAATTAGCAATACCTTATCCATCTTCTCCTTCAGCTGACTCTACATTTAGATTTAAAGCTTTGCAATTAGATTCAACCATCAAATGATCCAAGCCCTAACCCTTTATCAATTTAGTTGGTTTGATTTCAACATCAAATTCCAGAATCTTGGTCAGCCATCGTTCCCTGCTTTCGTCTGTATGTAGCTACAGAAACACATATTTAACAGTGATATCGGGCACAAAAGAAATTATTTTTTTATGTAGCACATAAACTCGAAAATAATTCAAAGCCTTAACTAGTGCATATGCTTGTTTTTCATTCAAGATGTACTTTAATTCAATATCCCTTAAAGAACAACTAAAAAATGAAATTGGTTGCTCTAAACCCTCCCTGTTCTTCTGTAACAACACAACTGCAATTGTTTCTTCTGAAGCATATGAAAAAATCAGAAAATCCTTTTCAAAGTGAGGACTAATAAAAATTGGAGCTTCAATCAAGGAAGATTTAGTTGCTAAAAAATAATTCTTTGCTTCATCTTTCCACTTAAATTATACATCTTTTTTCATAATGACATTTATATGTTTGATCATCTCTGCAAAGTTAGGAACAAAACGCCTCAGAAAATTGATTTTCCTAAAAATGACCGCAATTTCTTTTTATTTCTTGGCAAACCAATCTTCTGAATAGCTTCTACTCTTCCTGGATCAATACAAATGCCACTTTCTATTACAATATGTCCCAACAAGTTACCTTCTTGGACAACAAAATATGACTTTTTTGTGTTTAAGGACAAACCAAAATTTCTGCATTTGTCACAAAATTGTTTCAAATGTTTCAAGTGATATTCATCATATTTTGAATATACTGTGATGTCATCCAACTAGATGACCATAAATCTATCCATTTCTCCCACAAAGGCAATATCCATTGCTCATTGAAAGGTTGCGCCTACATTCATCAGACCAAATGGCATTTTTTTGTACATGAATGTTCCCTAGGGTATGTTAAATGTCTTTTTCTCTGTCTTGCCAGTCAACTGAAATCTAATTATAGCCTAAAAAACCATCAATCATTGAAATTATTTTGGATCCTACAACCTTCTGCAAGATATAATCCATCTTGGGTAGTGGATAGTTATCTTTCAAGGAGCACCGGTTCAGGTTGCGAAAATCAACAAAAATCCTTATCTCTCCATTCTTTTTCCGGACCGGGACTATATTAGCTACCCAGTTAGAAAATCTCAAAGGAAAAATTATATTTTCTTCCCATAATGTTTCGATTTCTTTCTCAATGATGGGGAGTAGCATGGGATTGATGTGTCTGATTTTTTTACCTACAGGCTTTGCATTTGTTTTCAAAGGAATCATGTGCTCCATTATGCTCCTATCATAAGTTTTCAACTAAATATAAGACCATGGAAAAATATCAAAAAATTCCTTCAGTAGTTTGATATATTTCATTTTGGTTTCTAGAGGAAGAAATTTCGACACTTTGGCTAATTTTGGCTAGTCTTCTGTACCAATGTTACATTCTATTGTACTCTCTCCATAAAATTTTCTTTCAGGCTTGAGAAAAACATCATTATTATCCAACAGTATTTATAAAGGAACCAACCCCTTAGGAATAAAGTTATTTTTTAGATCTATAATGTTTTTCCCATCCATAGTTTTCTTAAAAGGGATGCTATTTTGGTTTTCGAGAATCTCCTGCTCAACATCAATTTGTTTGTCTGCAAACTCTTCTACACACTCCAAAAATTTCAGAATCTCCCTGCCATCCTCAAATACTTGCCAGTGCTTGATGTTATTAGGAATTGAAGGTCTGTTTTTTATTTTAACATCATAGGCTGCTTTGAAATCTAAAGGAACTTTGAAATTACTAGCAGCAATTGTTAGTGAATCGGAAATTTGAATTTCTTCTCTAGTGACAACATTTATGTTAAATGCTGAAAAATAATGCTCAATCAAATCCCAGACTTCATTCCTATAATTCTTAAATTTGGAAATTTTCACTTGGTAATTATTACTCACCTTCTTAATCAGCAACTTTGAATCACCAAACGAAATTAATTTTTTTGCTCCCAAATCTTTGGCTGCCTTCATACCTAGCACAAGTGCTTCATACTCAGTAGTGTTTTTAGTGGTAGAAAATTGCAGTTTGTATGATATGGTCACCTTCTACTGAGTAGGATAAATGAGGACTATGCCAACCCCGATCCTTCTCTTGAAGAGGCTTCGTCAAAGTAAAATTTCTAGATCTGTCCTCCTTCTAAATACTTCTCTCATTTTCACCTTGAAAGTGTTGTCTTTCACTTAATTCAGGCTAGAAATCATTATCATCAAAAACAAGGTGTAGAATTGATGACCTGAATTCCTTTTCTTTAGCATATATGGGATGGTTTGATGGATTGTGCTGATCACTAATGATGTAGGCCATTTGAGTTTCCCTGAATAACCTTCTGAATTCCCCTCCAAATACTAGGATGATAGCATATGACATGTCCATTTGAAGGGTGCCTCCCAATTTATTAGACCAAGATCTGGAAAGTAAAATTCCAAATCTTGAAGCAATGTCAGCAACCACAGTGTCCATCATTAAGATCTTCATGGGAAGCTGGGTAAGGGAAACAACCAAATCTTTAATCACTCCTAGACACTTGACATTTTTGGATTCAAAGGTGTAAAGATCATGATATTGATTGGTGATCTCTAATCCCAATTCATACATCACTTTCTTTGGCATAAGATTGTGGGAAGCTCCAGAATCTAACAGAAAATTATGCAGCACATTTTCATGTATGTTAAGTGATACGTAGAAAGGCGGTGAGCTATCATCATTTTGGTTTTGGACATGACATCCTAGATAAATAGTGGGATACTCATCCTCAAGGTTGACTGAATCAGGAGCGAGAGGAGGATGCAACAAACTCTTAAAAGACTCTTTATATGATGGATTGTTCAATAATTCTAGGAGTGGAATTGGAATTTTGATTTTATTCAATTTAGATTTTAAACTCAAATAAATTGGAAATAATTCCTTATTTTATGTAGTAATTTTGACCATTGGAGAAGAATTTTGAGGTGGAGGAACCTCATTTACCTTGGCCTTCTGTTTAGCAGCTTGTTTATCTAAATCTATTTTTTGTTGAGGCTGCTGAATAGGACCTTTTGATCTCAAATCGTAATTTATGTTTTGAATTTCTTGTTGTTTTTTATAATTCTGTGCATAAATTTGAGCATTCATATCATCAAAAAACAAACAAATTCTTGATCTATCTTCATATTCATGCAATGCCAAACATGTTGACTGTGAAGTTTCTCCCACATGGTTTATTTCTTCATTTTCTTCCTCATTTCCTTGTTGTTCTTCTTCAGCAAATTTAGTCAAAGGAGGCTGAACATTTTGATCATAAACATTCCTCCTTGGGCATTGTAGGATTTGTTGAGGCTGAAAAGGCCTCCTGAAGGCAGCCTGATTTCTATTAGCTTCATTTTGATTGGATCTGGCAGCTGGTTTATTTTCTATCTCTAATTTTGACATCTTAGAGGCAAGTTCCTTGATCAAATTGGACATTTGATCGATCTTATCTTCTGTTGAAAGAGATTTGGAAGAAGAAGGCTTTTCTTCTTTCATCTTATTTTTGTCTTTTTCTGCCTTTTCTTCCTCCATTTTTAATTTATTAGAAGCCATAAGATTAGACTGCACTCCAATTGCAGCCTCTTGCATAGTATTCATTGTCTGTGATTTTTTATCCCTCAACCATAAGACAAACTCGAAATCTAAAGTATTTGCAAAAAATTTCATAGCTGTGGTTTCAGTGGGTTTAATCTCTTCAAGAATTTTATGATAAATCTTAATAAACCTCTTAGTAAAATTAGCTAAAGACGCATCTCCCTTCTTCTTCAGAGTTCCAAATTCAGTAAGATAATAAACATAATATTTCCTATCACCCCAATGTTTCACAAATATCTCTTCTAATTCATCAATTCCTATTATTGAATTTGGAGCCAAACTTATAAACCATTTTCGAGCTTCACCATCCAAGCTCTGAACAAAGAGTCTTGTCCAGAAATCTTCATGTTCAATATTTTGATTGTCAGCATAACTATAGAAAGCCACTAAATGTTCCTCAGCAGAGATTCCTTCTCCCTCCCCAGTGTATTTTGGAATATATTTCAAGTAATCTCCTTGGGGAAGTGCATGCAAGGGTTGAGGGAGGACAAGTGGTGCATATCTCGCAGCCACTATATGTTGCATCCTTGTACGGGCGAGATGGGCCATATTATGATTCTGATATAGGATAGCCTAAAATTGGGGTTCTTGAGATGAATTTTCAGGCTTTGGAACTGAGAAGAGTGGGTTTTCAAAAAGATGAATAGAGGATGTCTTGACTTATCCTTCACTAGAAGAATCAGAATCTAAAATTGTCACTTGAGGCGATGGATTTATTTCAGTCTTATTTTTCTAAGAAAGGAAATT
Source organism: Pinus albicaulis (assembly GCA_034641835.2). Classification (NCBI taxonomy): domain Eukaryota; kingdom Viridiplantae; phylum Streptophyta; class Pinopsida; order Pinales; family Pinaceae; genus Pinus; species Pinus albicaulis. The sequence goes on along the minus strand of CM076578.1, from coordinate 1,376,152,956 downwards.
AGATAAGTTAAAATTAAGACCTGCAGTTATAGACTCTTCAAAAGGATGAAAGGAATATGACTCGACATCTAGATTTAGAGAAAAAGGAAAATACTCTTACTGAGGGGTAATAAAAGGCTGGTATTCAGGATGAGTCTGAAGAGAATTTAAAATAGTCTTGGAGTCTTCTTCAGCCAAAATATCCCTATCAAGGAAAGGTGCAATAGCCAATACTTGTTCTAATTCCCCTTCATTGAGCACTAATTCTTCTAATTTCTTTCTAGCACTTAGAAATTCAGCTTCTTCCTCTTTGACTAGAACAATACTTATTTCTGATTTACTAGGCGATGAGTAATAAAATTTACAGCTAAACTTAGGTTAACAACATCCAATTTATTTTCTAGGGGAGTAGCTTCAACTCGAGATTTTTCAATAGAATCTTTCGAAACTAAAACCTCTTTAGATTCTAAAGTAGATAGAGGTACCTTTTTCTTTGGAACGTACTTTTTGTGTTCCTTCTCCATTGACTAAGATGTGGCTTCAACTGATCTCTATTTTCCTTTAGCATCTTTGATGATTTTATTTGGGTCAGCAACTGGAGTCACAGTTGGAGATCTTTGATTCCTCCTTGTGGAAGGAGGTCTTGAAATACCTCTTCCTCTTTGTGGAGTCGCTAGGTGAACAAATTTGCAGTATTAATCAGGTCACCAATTCTTGTTCACCATCAAGAACCAATTATCAACAATTCATAACAATATACTTGGGAGAATACTTCGTGACAAGGCCTTTGTCTCCCGACAGACGCACCAAAAGATGTTGGCACTGGAATCAGCACTTGGACTGCATCAAGCGCCTAACCAGACACATCTTAAACTCTAAGGAAATTTATTTATTTGTTTTATGAGATTAGTAGGTGGTACAAACTCTAATTCACTGAAAAGAGATTTCAGTCAAATCCATAGTTGTACTAATGAGGGTATTGTAGCTTAATGTGGTAGCAAGGTGCAAGTTTGTAGTCTATGAGGAGAGGAAATTGTGAGATAAGAGAAGAATTAGTAGGTCTATAAAATATAAATTTACTGCATTTAGTATAAATTCACAAAAGTATCAATTTGACAATATTCCATTGAAAGAAAGCTATTTCTAGTCCAACAAGATTCTCACTGAAATATCATGAAGAATAACTATCATGAGTGATGCTCTTCCACTGTTATAACATATATTTTATCAGGAATGCTCACTGTGTGAGACTAACAAGAACTGATAAAACACACAACATCGTTAAGAGACTAATGAAAACACATAACAGTATGATGATTTACAAATCGGAACTGAAAGAAAGGGGATTTGGAAACACAAGGAAAGTAGAAAATACACACAACAAATTGGTAATAAGTCCTCAGTAGTATCATTCCATTTCATTCACAAAAAGTATTACAGATCAAGTCAAAATTATATAACCAATAAAAAATCATGACTTCATATCAGTTTGACATATATATAAAAAATATGATACTGTCATCTTCCACAGAAAAAGGTAAATTTTTTTCAAAAGTCATTACAACCTCATGCAAGAGGTAAGGCTTATCCCTTAATCTTAATTACAAAGTGCTATAATAAAAACAAGATAAAAATCATGAATTCATCATGAAGGTTGTCACTCCAAAATGGTTGTGTGATGTGGCAGCCTATTCGAAGGCCACTCTTCTGGTTTAGTGCAACCAATATTCAGGAAAATGTGTAAAAAAAATGGGAATTACATGTGGCTATCTCCTATTAAATGTGAAAAATAAAAACATGATATTTCGGAGAAGGCTGGATATAAGGCACCTAGAAACATCCATTGCAACTGAATAACCTCTCCACTTCATCTATTTAATGTCACCATCATGATTCAAAAGTAACACATTTCCATCACATGCTGATATTTCAAAATAATTCCTATCTTCGCAAAAAGGGTAGAAATATCTGGAAAACATGGAAAAGTTACCCAAAAAATTTTCTCCAAGTCAGTCGTGTTCTTCATTCATCAAAGGTCCCAAATAGAAGAAAATATTCTTATGGCTTCTGCTTTAGTTACCCTTTTATCAGACCTCTTTTTCTGTGCTTAGCTCTTTGACTGAGCTTTCTTCTTCCTTTCAATTTTGTCTTCTGTGCTTTATTCAATGTTGATAATTTTATCCCTCAGTTTAGGATTGGAAATCTCCTTTCTATTTAGCCTAATTTTGCTTCGTAGTCTTGTATGAGGTCTTTTTACATAAGGATTAGGGATGAATTTGGACCTCTTTCCTCCAAGTATAAATTTACTAGATTCTTCCTCTTCATCTTCTAACTCTGTGTAATCAGGATCACTACTATCTTCAAATGAGGAATATGAATGTATCTCATTTTTATTCCTCTTCTTGATCGAAGAAAAAATGAAGGATACGAATTTAGCCAAAGTAGGCTCTTCTTCTATGGTAGGCTCTATCATTTCTATTTTCCTTTCTTGAGAGAAAGAAAAAATTGTGAGAGGTTGGACTCAGTGAGAGATGTGCCATTATTTGGCTGCACTTGATGAGATGAATCAGGAATCTGGCTTGAAATTTTCATACCAGGGTTGACTTCCACTAGTTCTTCTGCCATGAAAATTTTCTTCTTAGGCTTGCCTCGTGAAGTGGAGGCAGTTTTTTCTTTATTATTTGGCATAGGCTTCTTAGGAGAATATGGTGAACTATGTGAAATAGGGACAACACTGTTTTGTTCATGGATGTCTTTCTTCTTTGGCCTCCCTACCTTTCTTCTGGAATTAATACTACCAAACCCTTCCTTTCTTAAAAACCTATCCCAAGTAATTTTCTTCTTTATGAGATGATAGACAACTAAAATTTTTATCATCCCTCTGTGATACAAATTATGCAAGGGGTAGTTTGGAATTTTTTGTAGCTTGAGGGATATTTTAAGCAGAGATTTATACAGAAAATAGGATAGTTTCAGTGGTTTATCTCCTGAAATGTGGGTCAAGAATCTCAACTGATAACGATGAACAGAAGAAAACATCCCTTTACATGTGATGTATTTCTAGACTGAGGTAATAACATGCTACCACTCGGATTTAAAACAAGAAATGTGAGCAGTTGAATTCCATTTCATATCAGCATATTTGGGATTAAGGTAAGAAATTACTTCATAAGGTAACACTTTGATTTTAAACCAATGTTCACCAATTGCAGAAGTTTGGGTTGCACGACCTATGATAGCCTCGGAAATGCTAAATGTTTTGCTTCCTAACCTGACCTTTTCACCATTGAAAGACTCAACGAAAGCTTGAGACAGTGCCACGTTCTCCCCAGAAAACTTCTGGAGGTATTTATACCAAATTGCAAATTTTAATTGTGATTTTGTGCTTGCATCCACAAATATTGTGTTAGCAGGCTCTGAACTATTTACCTTTCCTCGTTTCTACATTTTCCGATAGCTAAACTGCTCACGAATACAACTGTTGAACTCTAGTTGCAATGACGTCCACAAAACTTGAGTCTGCTTGCTTTGAAACCTGAGACTGCTTGCTAGAGGATTATTTTTTGATTACCTGTATCATACATAGAGGCCTCAGGTTGAGTGATCACTGAGCTCTCTTCTCTATTTTCGTGCCTGCAATAATGAAAAGGAGAAATGACACGTTTTTTAAATGATTCAAAAGCCAGTGCCAAGTCATCCCACTAAGCTTCACGCTTCCACCTTATCATTACATGTGCTTTCTTCCTTGTATAAATATTAATGCAGCACGAAACTACCTTTTAACATGCATTACACATGAAACTGTGGTTCTTGGGCCCCATAACTAGTTGACCAATGGGAAGTAATTGCACATCGCAATTTTATGTTTTATCGCAAATTGGTGGCTCGCAAGTTTAACTCTACATTGATAGCGGCTAAACCATAAATTTTTTGAAGTGTGATATGCACTGGTGTGCTATGCTGACACATGCCCTTCACCTCATCGCATCGCAAATCAATTAACATACCACACGATTTCCTTAAAGGTAAACTTTACAAACTACGATTTTTGAAATCACTCCATCTACGCATTAATATCCATCGTTGATTTGTGCCCCAGATTTGACGGTCTTCCTTGCTTGCCCCTTAGTCACATCGCATCACAAATTAAATAACATACGACGTTATTTCCTTAAAGGTAAATTTTAAAAATTTCAATTTGCGATGTCGCTCCATTTGTGCTTTAATCTCAGCCGTCGGTTTCTTCCCTTTCGGATTTGTTATTAGATCATGGATGTCCGCTCATCCCGCACATGGTTCTTCTATGTCATTTCATTCCTTAGTATAATTTCTGGTGAGCTTCCATTAAACATGTTTTGCTGCTCTTCTCCAGATATCCCATATTTCTGGTTTTTCTGTTTTCTTCAGGCCACACTTTTCTTTTAAAGAACTCTGGTTGCAATGTTGTCCATGAAGCCTTAATTTTCCTTCTTTGAAAAGTGATTACTTGTTTACCTCTAGATTCTTTATTGAGATAACCAAAATCTCAGTGAAATAGCTACGCTTTTTACTGTGTGGAATATATGACTTTCATTTTTGAGAAATAACTGCCTTTTACTGCATTATTGTTTTGACAATGAATTTGCAACAAAGGTAACTATTATTCCAGTCTGGATGACTGCAATTTTATTACCAAAACAATGACTAACCTTGAACACTAATCATAATTCAAAATAGATATTTTGACTTATTTTAGGACTCTAAAACCCTATGACACCTATTCACTTAAAAATAGCATGATGTTGGGACTCTTTTTAACATTTATTGGAAATGACTCAAACTTTGGACATGGACTAGGACACAATAAAAATTTGATAAAAGTGACACAATGGCGATTACACCATTAATATTTTCACTGCTAATAGATACCATGGGAATATTCCAAATTAAATACCATGGACCGATTATGTGAGCTTTGATTGGATCAAGAAATGGAATATTACAAATCCTCCCGCCCAAAGGTTGCATTCCCTCAAGAAATTCATTGTTATCCTCAAAAAAATCATTGATACCAGGATCATATAGAACCTGTTGTCATATTCCATATCTCCTTACTAAATGATCCTGAATGGATCCTTTAATACCTGGATCGTAAAAAATCCTCTGACTAATCCTTCCCTCGATAGATTCATCTGTATCCCAAAAAATCTTCCTATCAATCCTAACCCCAATGGATTCTCTTCGATCCTAATGCCACCTAAGTCCTAAGACATGTGGGTTATGGTACCATCTAAGCCCTCCATCATTTCTCGTGCCAAAGGGCTCAAGCTACAATATTTCCTTGGATGTGAGTATCAACCTAGAGTTGATCCATCAATAGAGTTCAAACTCATAATCTCTCACCAATTCATGCCTTGGGATGGATGAATATCTACAAATCTACCATGTTGATGATTCTTGATGCTAAACTCATGCTTCTCCACTCAGTCACCCAACATGATGCATTTGGAGAACTCTTCAATTCTCTTCCCAATGTATAAAGATGGGTTGGTAGTGTTGCAAACCTTATCTATGTACTCCTATAGAGGGCTACTCTAGAACTCCGAACTATTCTCCTCTTGCTGCCTTGTGAGGGACTTGAGACGCTCCTCAACACTAAACATATTGGTCGTTGATTCGACACATACGCCTATTAGCTCCTCAAATTTCCTATTCTCATGTAAGAAATTGTCTCCGACTACCCAGACTCTCTTCTTCAACATCATAATATATGTCTTGAAATGCATGATCCTTTCCTGAAATTACTTTACTGGAAATTATGGTGCCCTATGAAATGTCTTTGTACTTGTCTGCACCTAATGCCCAACGACCACAACTTCAGCTTGAGCCTTTGGTTGAATCTCTAGGAATGGTTAATTTTGCACATTATGTATATCGTGTTGCTCTTCATGATCATGCTCATCATGTTGGTTCACTATGGCTGGCTCCTCACTCAAATCTCCCTAGTCTCCTCCATCTATGAAGACAATATGTTGTTCATCTTCTTTAGTTGTCGAACATAAATGCACTCATGGACTTATATCTATACATGATTGTTCATATTCTTTATGGACATTCTCCTAGGGATCTATCGACTTAGTTTTATAAGAGTATACCTCATCAATACCATTAGGTATAATTTCCTCGTGCACTTCCAAATGCTTGTCATCCTGCAAGATTCCATGAATAATTTGATGCTACTACTCACCATGTTGAAGATCAATAGACCAAGCTACAGAAGAATCCCCATGATTTGAAGGAATCTCCTCTTTTTTTCTTTGTTGCCTCCTTCTTATCACATCAACAGGAATTTTTAAGGGCCCAAGGTTCCTTGCAGATAAATCATAGTCCTCTCCCCCTTAGTTCATTCTTGCTGCAGACTTTTTTCTTTCTTTCTCCATCAATCCTTCTCAACTCCTTCCTAGTAAGCACCTTTCTGAGAAATTTTATGTTTTAAATGACCAACTTATCAACTAGATCATAGGAATCTAGTGATACCTTTGGTTCCTTCCTCCAAATGGTCATCAATTTGGATCTTAGTATCTTGAAGATATTAGCATCTCTTTTTAAAAACATAGACAATATTTTGCATGCATGCTTTGACATGGTCTAAATGAGCTGATGTAATACTCATGTAAAATTTTTGGGGGCAACTGAAATATCAACTCGTTTTATTCCAGATTCAACATGAATGTTCCAAAGCTAAACTCTACCATGAGTTCTAATATTCTACACATCTTCTGAAAGGTAGGTCAAAGCATGATGTTATTCAACCCTAGAAGGGATTCTACTATTAGCTGCAGTATTTCTGTCATGAGAGCATTATTGTAGGGAAGTAACGGTGATGTTAGAGCTATGACCCTAATGAAACAAGAAGCAACTGTGAGCCTTAATTCTTCATCGAGATGTTCCCGAAGTTTGGGCTGTATTAATGAAAGCATGGCTGGCTTGAGAGCCCAATTGAGTTTCTTCCATTCTAGTTGTCCCACCTTGGACATACATGTGTCTAATTCCTCCAACTTATAAAGGTCTATGACTGATTTTGTTTGTTTCAATTCAAAGCCAAGTGCGAAGAGCTTAGCTCCTCTTCTTTGTACTTCCTTCACCTCCCATCGTTATCTTTGTTGTATAATGACATGGAATATTTTTTAGAATGGTCTCCTACTTTGATTATCATTTTTGACTATGGAGGTATGGCTGCTTAAAGGACCCTATGTCCTCACTAGTTCATCAAGGATTTTTTAGTTTTTTTCCAAGATCTCTTCAAGACGTTCCATATTCTCCAACACCAAAGTAAGAAAATACGCTAATTCTTCATAAAGATATTATTTTAGATTTTTAACTCCGAGGTGAGCTTAAGAAATTTCTAGCAAAAAAACCCATGTTCCTACTAGTAAAAGCCAAGCTAATAATAAAATGTATAATTTTATTAATATATCTACCCAAAATATTAAAGGAGGTACATTTAGTGTTTAACTCACCATTACTCCCACAAATTATCATTTGATCAACGGTGAAGAGGTTGATTCACATACCAGCACGATGAAGAAATCTTGCATGGTTTCAATGGCTTTGCGATAGTGGTAATTGACGGGTGATGGCTAATGATTTAGATTAATAACCAGACCGTATTCGATGGCTCCTGCGGCCATGGTAGATTCAACGATGAGGCTGACAACTTCGAGTAACAAATAGACTGTCACTCAACCCTCCCTCATGCTTAGAGCATTACAACGCTTCGGCATGTGGAAAATGCATAGACTAATCAACACGTCGCTTTATCTATGTTCGGTGTTGTTACATCGGCTTGGTCAATGATGGGTGCTCTTCCGATTCCTATAGCAGGGAAAATTTTTGGGGCTAATATTTGTAGGTGGGCTAATATTCCATGCTTTTTCCAAAAAAATATTCACCAATTTCCATTTTTTCTAAAAATAAATTCGTCCAAGTTTTATAATATAAAATTATTTTACCTTAAAAATTGCCAATATTATATATTTTCTAATATAAAATAATTAGAAATATAATTTTTTTTACAAAATTAGCATCAAACATTTTAAAATTTTCATATTAGGGACTAGTAATATTCACCAAGTTTGAGAGTTACCTTGGGATCGAACGATGGAAAGCGCTACGGTTAGGGTTCATCGTAATGGCTTCCTCTGCGGCACTGGGTCAGCCACCCCCATGCGATCTGCAAACTGGTGGCTTCTTTTAGGCCTGGAGATTCTATGCCCCATATGCAGGCTTCCCGTCATTGACATACCTCCTCGCGCTTGCAGAGGTAAATTTTATACGCTTGTTGCAGATTCTCGCCTTTCTCGAGCTTGCTCCCACTTGGGGTCTCGACTAGCCCCTGCAACCATTATTATCTGCACGATCCTCTGCGATAAAGAGCATTGGACTCTCCTCGGCTCTGAGGTGGACGTTGTCGGAGTGGATCCTTATCTTGCTATTGCTTCTGACAAAGCTGCAAGAGCCGCCCTCATAGTAGGGAGAGGGATTTCAGATGAAGCCCATTATTGGGGTTTTTCTCCTCCTCGTTGGGCTGCCGCGTACCCTTTTGTTGCTCGGTCTTCTGTGGCTTTCACCAACGGATTAGCCGCTTTAGAAATTTCCTATCTCAATAGCAGAACTGTGGCTTGTTGCTGGAAGGAGGTTGCTTCAGAGCATGCGGTCCACACAGGAAAGGCTTCAGACTCTGCCTCCACAGCTTACCGAAAGTAGATTTGTCTCTCTGACCAGCCAGATCTGCCAGAAGAAGCACCTGCTTTTCAGATCCAAATCACACTCCTCTCTGGCAAAACGATGATGCAATGGGTGTGGGCTACAGATCTTGTGGAGGATCTTTTGCTAAAACTCGAACTCCAGCTGGGGATCCCTTCCTCTTTCTAGAGACTGCTATATCAAGGTAAACAGCTAAAGGATCCCCTTCCCCTCTTCTTTTACTGCATTCAAAAGGATGCTTCTATTATGGTCAGTTCTCGTCTAAGAGGAGGGTCCTTTGGGCAGACCTCCTCTGCTCCTCCTTTCTCTTTTAAAGATGCAGTCCATAAAGGTGTTTCCCATCCTCAGTCTTCTTCGAAAGCAGCTCAACCACCTATGGCCTCCAAGCCATTTTTGGTGGATAAAACGGAGGAAATTCCTTCCATCGAACTCTCTCATCCTGCGATTGACGATCACTACCAGAAATTCACAGAATCCGCAATCATATGCAGATTTAATGGTCTTTGGCCTCGCACAGCAGATTTATACCAGTGGATCCATACCAACTGGACTAATAAAAGAAATATCTACTTATGCTCGAAAGGATTCTTCATTGTGGCTTTTGACTCAGATGAAGATTACCAGAAGGCCTTAACGGGAGGCCCTTGGTTCTAGGGCTCGGCTCGACTTTTCCTCACTCCATGGTTTCCAGACTTCGACCCTTCTACGGTTTTCATCACCAAACTTCCCATTTGGGTCAGGCTCCCGAACCTTCCGCAGCACCTATGGCACATCTCTATTTTCATAGCCATTGGAGACACCTCAGGTCGTTATCTCGCTACAGATTCCTCAAGGAGGGAGAATGGACTCTACACCTACAGCAGATTATGTGCAGAAATAGATATCAGCAAAGGGTTTTTGGATCAAATCAATCTCAAAATAGGGGATTTCCATTGGACACAAACCTTGGAATATGAAAATACAGCCTTCTGTTGCCGCCATTGTCATCAAACGAGGCACCTCCAGAATGCTTGTACCCAGTACCACAACAAAAATAAGAATCTGAAACACAAGCCCAAATCCAAGAGCTGGAATCCCTGTGTTCCTCCCCCCCCCCCCCATGAATGACTCTGATTCCTCTAGCTCAGATGAGGAGGAAATTGAAGCAGATGGGAAGAATGTTGGGTCTCCGTTGGATGTTCCCTCAGCCAGTCCTGCGGATCCCTCCGCCCCGCCGATCTCTCAGAAACGCACTCACGTATCTTCGTCCTTGGATTCTGATAAGGATATTCTACCCCCTGGGCAGAATAGTCTTCAACTGGTCATGGCTCAGCCAAATTCTACTGGATGGGTCAAAGTAAGTAAGAAAAAAGGGAAAAAAAGTCGTTTGGCAGTATCCACCCACACTGGGTAGATACCTCTGTTCTGATCCAGCTTCTCTGCTATTCTGTGTTATCTTTTTGCTCATTCTCTGATTGTCATCCAGGGGCAAGGCTGATAGCCTATCACCTTTGGCTCCCTGGCTTTTTCTGCTTCGCTTGCATGCAAGCTTGATTGTACCATATATTTCTCCTCTTAATAGAATTAGTCTTATTCAGAAAAAAAAAAAATATTCACCAAGGTTGCTAAACTTTAAGATAAACTTCCATCCTTAAAATTTTCCTTGTCCTCCAGCCTTTGTGACTCGCCCACAACACGAACCAGCAATGTGTATCGCTTCTATCAATGATGGATGCTCCTCCATATTTTGTAGCTTCTTTGATCCATCAACAACACAAATCAACGATCCTTGATGTGGCTTTTATCAATGATGGGCCCGCAATCTTCCAAACTATGCCCCTTCACCAGATGCCTCTCATTTGCAAGTGGTGGCCTTCGACATGCCACTTTTTTACCCTTGCAATTCCTAGTGGCAGCGTGTCAGACCACAAATATGGAAATTACATGGACTCTGATCTTTGGAATTATGGTTATGGAGAGTTATGGCTACCCGATTTAATGCATGATAATATGGTCTTCAAGCCTTTGCTCACATGTTCCTCTCCAAATATTTTCCTCGCCTCACAGCTCACTTTTCGGAACCTCCAAATTTGACAAATATATCAAACAATATTGGTGTCCTTCAGCATGATGCACTCCTCAGCAATGTTTTATGGCCTCTTAATAATGGCCCCTCACAGCCTGCTAAACTAATACAATCCATGTTCACTCCTTCATCTTTAATTCACCATTTTGCACTTGTGTTCTCGATTATGAGCTCTCCTTATTCAGATCTGGGTGAGATCTATGATTCGACCCTTTTGTACTAAATGGTTTGAGCCTCTTGGGAAGAGCAGTTCCTTCGATCTCGCAAAAAGAGGGTTAATTCCAGCAAATAAATCTCATGCAGATAAAATTGTTCATCCAACTAGGGTTGTTACATAAAACCACCGAAATTGGGCGAGTCACTTGCTAGGGTGATTATGAAGAATCACCAAATACTAGTTTCTCCTGACCCTTGATCTGCAATAAAACACCCTCAAGCTAGCAAGATGCACATCTATGATACCACTGTAGTATCCCGAGTGATAAAATAATCAACAAATCTGGCACATCTAGGTGTTCTAGTTAAAAATAGCTGTAATCAAACATTGAACACAACAGGATATGAAAACGCAACCTTTTATCTATATTATTAGCTAAAAATAAAACTAACACATGTTCATAGAAAATATTGGAAGACCTACTAATGGCATGCACAACTGCCTAAAAATGAAAAATCTAAGATATTTAAGCCCCCTTGTGAATCCTGGATGGATCCACCACACAAACGTCACCACGGGGTTTTCATCCTAGGATCAATGCTAGAACTAGCCACACTAACAACTTCGAGTAACAACGAGACTGTCACTCGATCCTCCTTCATGCTTAGAGCGCTACAACGCTTTGGCATGTGGCCAACACATAGACTAATCAGCATGTCGCTCGACCTATGTTCGAGGTTGTTACATTGGCTTGGTCAATGATGGGCACTCTTCCACTTATTGCAGCCTTTGCAACTTGCCCACAACACGAACCATAAATTTGTATGGCTTATTTCAATTATGGATGCTCCTTTGTCTTTTGCAGTAGGAGCATCCATCATTGACAAACTTTTATTTATATTATTATCTAAAAATACAACAAACATGTGCACATACAAAATATTGGAACCCCTACAAATGGCATGCGCGCCTGCCTGACAATGACAAAGCTAAGATACTAGATTCCCCTTGTGAATCCTGGATGGATCCACCACACAAACGTCACCGCTTGGTTTTCATCCAGGGATCAATGCTAGAACTGATGATGAAAATTTCTCAACGAAAACATAATAATATAGATAAACCTGAATGATTCCAAATGTCTAGCTTCTATACCCGTTTATAGGCCTGATGGACTTTCTAGGGACCTTGTTTTATTATTTTTCCTCGAAAATCGACAACAAATACCATGGGTTCATACCATGGGAAAATACCATGGTAAATACCATGGACAGATTCCATCCACTTTAACCAAATAAAAAAAGGGAATATTACTGCAAATCTACTTTTTTCTCAATTAACAGAGTGGAAAGCCAATGGATGTTCCATGGATTCTCTCAAACAACTCCTTAGCATGGATTTTCTTAATTTTTTTTACATCACGACCTTCAAATTTTTGTCATCATCATGGATCCCATATTTACTCCTTTACAATCAACATTTTTCTTCTTTTTTGCTTCAAGGTCTTTGGTAGCCACCAAGAAAATCTTCGCGACTTCTGTCACCGTGGCCAAATCTACATCAAATTTTCTCCAAAATATCTACCATTACCACCACGGATTCATCCTTTGGAACTCCCATTGTCTCAACAAAACAATATCCAAATCAAACTGTGAATCTTCGTTGGTCAATCTCTCTTATAAAATCTCTCTTTGGTTCCACGACTTCCTCTCCATAGTGTTGACTGAATTCTGCCACCATACATGTATCCCATAAAGCCACCATCTTGTATCCCACCCCAAAATAATCGTAGATTCCATTGGTAGATTCAGCGCGACCCAACTAGTGGAACTAGCAGTTAATAGCATCACCCAAAACATGTTGGAGCCTCCTTACAGGTGAGAAAAAAATAACTTTGCAATTGGGGCTGAAAGTGGCATCTCATGCTTGCTGGATTATTTCCACCATCATTGTGTAGGTAAAGTCAATGATCCACCAATGGAATTTTATACACAGGTTTAGCTTTCTCTTGTGCCCATGCACGACGTCCACAAATGAGTTATGCCACTCTTTTTCTCTTTTAAGTTGAAAAAAAAAACAATTTCTTTTTATTATAAAAATCTAGTACAACATCATTGTTCTATCATAGTAAGATCTCGAATTCCCTAATTTAAAAAATCTATATCATCTCTTATCCATGTATTCCTTCTATTCCATAGCCAACAAAACAATTATTGTCTATACTATCTCTCATTCATACTTTATCCACATATTGATATAAATATATTGAATATAATCCATCTGCAAAAATAAAAATAAAAAACAAAAAACTGGATTATCTCAAAAAATAAAAATAAAAAACAAAAAAAATAAATGTGACTGCACATATGCACTAAATGATATTAATGCATCCAGCATTATTCAAAGAGTCCTAGATAAATGCAGAAAAATATATCTCCCCCCGATCATTGAAATACATTTCTTTGACAAAAGATCTGCTATCTAATTGTGTTCCCTATAAATATGCCCAAAGGAAATTTTTGAAAATTCTTTTCGAGAGTGTGAATTATGGAGATCTAATTAGAAAGCAAAGGTATATATAACTATGTGTGGTTCTTGACTCAATATCTAGTACCCTTAGTGTCTCCATGAACATGAAGAACGTGAATACTCAACTATTTGGCATAGATTAGAACACCACATAATGCAATGACTTATGTTTGGTTTGTTGACCACTCTGTGTCAACGACCCCATAGCAGTACACCCCCATTTTTGGGAATGGGATTTATCATGTTCAAGGTGTTCACACCATTCAGATTTCATCATCAGTCGACAATTTTATAAATGATGTAAACCCATTCTGGATGTTTATAATGTAAATGATCTTAGTAAGACCATCATGTGTGTAACAACCTAGGTAAGGCTATTATTTTGGTGATGATTTCTATCCTAGGAGGTTTTTTGTCTCACTGATTCATCTATGTCTCTAGACACAAATTATCAGCAAAGTTTTTCCCCTCCAACTTCACCCCAAATCTAGGGTGGATTTTGTCGTCAAGATATTAAGTGAGTCCTAGTGTTTTTTATTGAGTCTTTGTAAAAGTAATCTGGGAATGATTCTAGCTAATTGGCTAGATCATTTTATTACAGATTTTTGGGTTTACTAGATCATATTTTGAGTCGCAGAATTGGGTAGATTATTGAGGATCTATTATGAATGGGTGTTCCCCCTCACGGGTTTAATGTATTAATCTTATGTAAAGAGGGTTGGAAAATAATTAATCCCCACATTAGTCAATTAATTAAATTTTCTGGCCAAATTAAATTTAAAAAAAAACTTAAGCCATAAATTTAAATAATTTTATGTCATAGGTAAATTTAAATTCTTCAAAGGAAACATTCGTGGGTCTCTAAAAAATAAATTTTTAAAGGCTTCAAGCCAACGGAATATTGAAAATTTTGAGAAATTTTGGACCCTTAGACCTTGGTAGTTAAGTCAAAGTAAAATTTTTTAGGTAATTAACTCAAAATTATTATTTTTGAGTTTATTAAAAGGTAATTAATTGAAAATTTTGAAATTCCTCAAAAAGGAATAATTTCAATGGACGAGATTAAAATATAATAAAATATTTTTTTACGGTCGAGATTACTTTGATGGTGATCATGTGAACTAGTCGTTGGAGATTTTATCTATAAATTAGAGTTCAGTGATAGTCTTTTGATCATTCAATCTCTTGATCGTGTACTAGCTCTTGAAGCTCTTCTGTAATACTTTATGGAATAATACAAACGAAGTCTTTGGGGTTTCATTTTGATGGTTGTGTTCCTCTTCAGCATTTTATGGTAAATTTGTTATTTATATTATGTTGGTGATTATTTCAATGAACTGTTAATTAACGGCTCTTGTAGAAGATTATTTCAATGAATGAGTTATCAGGTATCTTTTACTCTTGAAAATTTTATTTTTTTATCTTATTTCTCTATTGATTTAACGGTTTAACTTTAAGTGTGCGGAAATATTTCGGATTAAGAATTGGTCGTTTGGGGAAGTTCTCGGCTGGACTAGCTGACTCCCAAGGAAATAAGATCTGAAGATCCCTCTAGATATAATTCCCCTGAATTATCTTAAATTATATTTTTGCAAGGTTTTTCCAGGGCTTGTGCCTAAATTACAAAATTTATCTTAACTTTTATTGAATTTAAAGTTAGATCTGGCTAGTAAGAGCCTTAGATCTTTATATCTGGGAGCGAAGTCATACTTATACGCCTAAGATCTAACAGATCTGCAACTCTTGTGCATATATTTGTAGATTTACTTTATAGATCTATAACTTATTTTTATAGATTTGTAATTTACATGTCTAGATCTGAAGTTTTGTAACATAGTGTTGAATTCTAACATTTGGTTTTCAGGATTTTCTCTATTTTTGTACATATTGGGTATTGGGTTTTTCTCTTGTCACTTGTGCATGAGTATATCTAAAAAATCAGCTAAGGAAATCTTCAGATCTGAGCCAAATCTAGAACCTTGAAGAAGTATTGGATTTTGAGGCTATTTTTGCAGAATTTTGGTCTACAAAATTCTAATTTTTTGGCAGCAACATTATCCCAAAATTTCAATGATTTTCAACGGTTGGATCTTCAAAGCCTTGGGCTAAGGGTTTGATCTCTAAACCCTTATTTTCTGCTAATTTTATTATATCAAGAAAATAAAAAATAATTAGGCCCTAAAAACACATTTATATGGTCAAAATTGTTTAGAATTAAAAAATCTTCATTTTCACTTTTTTTGGCCATTTGAGCATCTTTAATTTTTCCTAGATCTGATTTTGAAGCTTGCTGGAAATTACTACATAATTGTGAAAAATCAAATCTGAACATTTCTGATGCATATCCTAACTAAGGTCCAAAGAATTTGAATTTTTAGTTGTTTGACAAAACTTACTATTTTTAGATATTGTGGAGATCATTTTCAGTATTTTCAGTTTGTTGATCTATTATCAATTTAATGTTGTTATAAACTTATTAGTTCTGAAAATTACTACATCAAACTCTCTTAGAGCCTTAAAATTGAAATTTTGAAGTTTTAATATATTTTTTCTATTTCTGGAAGTATTTGGCAGTTATTTTTTATAGTTTTATCTTGTTGATCTGTCACTATTTCACTACTGAAATAAAAATATCAGACCTAAAATTTCTCTTAATCAAGCCCTAAAATATTATTTTTCTTCAAGTTTAATAATTTTTACTATTTTTAGTCATTTTGGGCATTGGTGCCGGTATCGTTTGTTTGCTGACCTATGGTTTAAAATACTGCTACAATTAATATTTCAGATCTGAAATCTTACTGAAGAATATATCATAAGTTTGACTATAGGAGAAAAATAAGAATTTTTATTAGATTTGTGTTAGTTTAGAATATCATTTAATCCATAAATTACTTTATGAAATGTTTATTTAGCATCTAAATTTCATGGTATTTCTTGATGATTAATTTTTAAGATTTAAATGCTAGTTGTTTTCTTATGCTTCATCAGGGTTTGATGATCATTGGCATCTGAACTTTTGAACATTTTTTATCAATTAAAGTTGCCTAATGTGCAATTAAGTCTTATTTCATTTACTTGAATTTCGACATTTATTGAATATTAATGTTTGGAAAATTATTCAAGTGTGATCAATATCTTATTATTGTGGATTTACGACAAATTGTATAACTTCTAATTGAGTAAATATTTTGGCATCTTTGTAATTGACACTCTTGCTTAAATACCTGTGGTTAGATAAGATTATTTATAACCTAAGTGCTTAAGGCTTTTAACATCACCTTTCATCTTCAAATTTTGTTTCATCACGCCCCTTCAAATCATAATCCTTGCATTTCATATCAACAGTTTCTCATCAAGTACTTGGTTGTAATTTCCTTAGCGGGATAGTTGACTCCATAAGGCACTGGTATCAGTCTTTCAAATTCAATTGAATCCTTTAATCTTGCTAGATCTTTCACAAGTATTTGGTCGTTTCACTGTGTCTCCCAAATTGGTTGGTTCCTAACTAGTTCTCATTCATTCCATTTCCATAGGGTCTACCCCCCTTCGTCTGCTATAAGGAGACAATTTAAATAGAGAGATTTGGGATCAGGGTGACAACCCCAGATCTAAACCATTGTCGTGGTGCCTAGACATTTTGTGCGACAACATTTTTTGGAGTCGTTGTCGGGGATAAATTTTTTTGTCCTTGGTCTTAATGACATTTTCTAATCTTCTAATATTTTTTCGCAATTCATTAGCTCGTCACATGACCTAACATTTTATGGCGTCATTTCATCTCTTCATCATTTCATCATCGTAACTTTCTTCATATCACTAATCCTTACATCTTCTCTTTCACCTTTATCACTTGGAAATTTCAGTTGGCTTCTTGTTTGGGTGGCGACTCCACTTATTCATCTATTTACTCCCAGAAAATAATCCCTCCCTGATATCCATCTGCTTCTCTCAACTGATTTTTTAGTTTTAGAATTAGATTCATGTTCAAGTGGCGACTCCAATTATTTCATTTCTTACAAGAATTTTTTCTAAGCAGCTCACTTCTTGTGGATCTCTTGACTTTTCTTGAACAAGTATCTCTTTCTATAACATCCATTTGGTTTTTTTCATTTAAGTAAGTCATCATGGGTGATCCTTTTCATGACATGCCAAAAGAGGCCATTCAAAAAATGCCTATGTTCTCGGGTGGTGATTCATCCACTGCTCGAAATCATATATTAATGGTTACTCATATAATAAACATATATTGTCTTCATTCACAATATAATCATGAAGATATCATGCAGAATCATTTAATCACCATGGAAGCAAATCATGAGAAAGAAATGAACTATATGCATAATTACTTCATGGCCATGAAAGCGAGTAATGATAAAATGATAAAGGACATGGAAACCGGTCAAATGTCTCTTAAGCATAGGTTATTGACTATTGAAAAAATTCATGTGAAGGAAATCAATATTTTAAAGGTTAAGCATTCTAATCAAAAAACCGTTATTCAAAATAAGTTGCAAAAAATGGAAATATCACATATACAGAATGACCAACCCAAGTCAGAATTTTCAACAGATCATAGGCCTCCCAGTTTGTTGAAGCAAGCTCCATCCTATTATGAGGAGACCATTGCTTCCATTGAAATGTGGTTGATTGAAGGAGACATGGATAAAATTTAACCAAGGGGAATCAGGTTAATACATCACCCTTGAAAGAGAAGATGTAGAATGAAGAGAGGCATGTCACACATATCTTGTTTACTTCATCTCAAAGTTCAAAAGAAGAATGTTACACATCATCAACAACACAGTTTGCCACGAAGAAAAGCCTCAACCAAAAAAGAAAAAGAATAAGAAAACATTTTGATACATATGATGGCCACGAGAATCTCGATTTCAGATAAGACAAAGTCCTACCGTATGCAAGATTGCACATGACACATCCAAAGTCAACCCACAGAATTTCATAAAAGCGGGGAGATGCTAAGTATGAAATATATTGAGCAGATTTGATGCCACAAGGCATCCTTTGTATTATATCTCTAACCTTACAACTTTTCATTTCAGCATTTCATTTTGTAGTTAGAGTAGATTTAATTTTCATGTTAAGTAGAATAATAAATGATAGAAGAGCTTATATTTTTCATCTGCTTAATGTTATATGATGATATTTGGATGGACGCTACATACGTAATTTTGTATGTTGCTTAGATGCAGATTCTGGATTCTCACATTCTTTCAATAAAGCAACATGTACCCAAGTAGAGCCAGATGTTGACCACTCAGTGTCAACGACTCCATAGCAGTACACCCCCATTTTTTCAAATTGGATTTATCATGCTCGAGGTGTTTACACCATTCAGTTCAATCGATAGTTTTATAAATGATGTAAACCAATTCTGCATGTTTATAATGTAAATTATCTTAGTAAGACCATCATGTATGTAACAACCTAGGTAAGACTAGTATTTGGTGACGATTTCTATCCTAGGAGGTTTTTCATCTCATTGATTCCTCTGTGTCTCTAGACACAAATGATCGGGAGAGTTTTTCCCCTCCAACCTCAGCCAAAAGCTAGGGTGGATTTTGTCGTCAATATATTAAGTTGTTCCTAGTTTTTTTTATCAAGTCTTTGTAAAAGTAATCTGAGAACAATCCTAGCTAATTGGCTAGATCATTTTATTACAGATTGTTGGGTCTACTAGATCATATTTTGAGTCACATAATTGCGTAGATTATTGAGGGTCTATTATGAATGGGTGTTCCCCCTCATAGGTTTAATGTATTAATATTATGTAAAATGTGTTGGAAAATAATTAATCCTCTCATAAGTCAATTAATTAAATTTTCTTGTGAAATTAAATTAAAAAAAAAAAACTTAAGCCAGAAATTTAATTAATTCTATGTCCGAGGTAAATTTAAAATCTTCAAAGGAAAAATTCGTGGGTCTCTAAAAAAAATATTTAAAGGTCCCATGCCAATGGAATATTGAATTTTTTGAGAAATTTTGGACCCTTGGGCCTTGGTAGTTAAGTCAAAGTCAAAATTTTTAGGTAATTAACTCAAAATTATTATTTTTGAGTTAATTAAAAGGGAATTATTTGAAAAATTCGAAATTCCTCAAAAAATAATAATTTCAACAGATGAGATTAAAAGATAATCAAATCCTTTTTGACAGTCGAGATTACTTTGATGGGGATCAAGCGAACTAGCCGTTGGAGATTTTATCTATTAATTAGATATCGGTGTCAGTATTTCGATCGTCTGATCTTTTGATCATGTACTAGCTCTTGAAGCTCTCCTGTAATTCTTTCTGGAATAATACAAATGAGGTCTTTGGGGTTTGATTTTGATGGTCATGTTCCTCTTCAGCATTTTATGGTAAACTTGTTCTTTATATTATGTTGGTGATTATTTAAATGGATTGTTAATTAATGGCTCTTGTAGAGTAATCTATTACACATGTATCTTGCTTAGATTACTGGATTTAGGATAAGAATATTAATTGGATTGAGTTAGCAGGTATCTCTGACTCTTGAAACTTTTAATTTTTATCTTATTTCTCTATTGATTTAGCGGTTTAACTTTAAGTGTGCAGAAATATTTCAGATTTAGAATTGAGCATTTCGGAAATTCCTCAGCTAGTCCAGCTGACTCCCGAGGAAATAATATCTGAAGAGCCCTCTGGATCTAATTCCCCTGGCTTATCTTAAATTCTATTTTTGTATGGTTTTCTAGGGATTGTGCCTAAATTATAAAATATATCTTAAATTTTATTGAATTTAGAGTTAGATCTAGCTATTAAGAGCCTTATTTCATTAGATCTAGGAGCGAAGTCATACTTATACTCCTCAGATCTGACAGATCTGCAACTCTTCTACATAGATATTTAGATTTACTATATAGATCTGTAACTTATTTGTATATATCTATAATTTACATGTGTAGATATGAATTTTTGTAACATAATTTTGAATTCTAACATTTGATTTTTTAGGATTTTCTCTATTTTGTACATATTGGGTATTGGGTTTTTCACTTTTCACTTGTACAAGAGTAGATCTGAAAAATCGGTCGAGGAAATCTTCAAATCTGAGCCAGATCTAGACCCTAGAGGGCAAGATCTGGACTCAACATTTGTTTGCAGGAATAGACCTGAAAAATCAGCCAAGGATATCTTCAGATCTGAGCCATATTTAGACCCTTGAGGACATATAGGCTTTGGAGTTTGTTTTTGCAGGATTTTGGTTTCCAAAATTCTAATTTTCAAGTACCAAAATTATCCCAAAATTTCAATGATTTTCAATGGTGGGATCTTCAAAGCCTTGGGCTAAGAGTTTGATCTCTAAACTCTTATTTTCTGCAAATTTTATTATAACAAGAAAATCACAAATAAATAGGCCCTAAAAGCACATTTTATATGGTCAAAATTATTTAGAATTGCAAAATCTTCATTTTCAAAATTTTGGCCATTTTGGCATCTTTAATTTTTCCTAGATCTGACTTTTAAGATTGCTAGAAATTACTACATAACTGTGAAAAATAATATTTGAACATTTCTTATGCATATCCTAAATAAGGTCTAAAAGTTTTCAATTTTCAGTTTTTGGCAAAACTTACTATTTTAGATATTGTGGGGATCATTTTTAGTATTTGTAGTTTGTTGATCTGTTATCAATTTATTGTTGTTATAAACTTAAAAGTTCTAAAAATTACTGAATCAAACTCTCTTAAAGCCTTAAAATTGAAAATTTCAAGTTTTAATATATTTTTTGCTATTTCTGGAAGTATTTGGTAGCTATTTTTGGTAGTTTTATCTTGTTCATATGTCACTGTTTCACTGCTGAAATAAAAATATCAGATCTAAAATTTCTCTTAATCAAGCCCTAAAAATTGATTTCTCTTCAAGTTCAACAATTTTTACTATTTTTAATCATTTTGGGCATTGGTGCCGGTATCATTTCTTTGTTGATCTATGGTTTAAATTATTTCTACAATTAATATTTCAGGTCTGAAATCTTGCTAAAGAATATATCCTAAGTTTGAAAATAGGAGAAAAGTAAGAATTTTTATTGGATTTGCATTAGTTTAGAATATCATTTAATCCATATATTTCTTGATGAAGTGTTTATTTAGTATCTAAATTTAATGGCATTTCTTGATGTTTAATTATTAAGATTTACATGCTAGTTGTTTTCTTTTGCTTCAGCTTAGTTTGATGATCATTGGCATCTGAAATTTTGAATGTTTTCTATCGATTAAAATTGCCTAATGTGTAATTAAGTCTTGTTTCATTTACTTGAATTTTGGCATTTATTGATTATTAATGTTTGGAAAATTCTTTCAAGTACATGTAATCGATATCTTATTATTGTGGATTTACGATGAATTGTGTATATTACATTTGAGTAAATATTTTGGCATCTTCATAATTAGCACTCTCGCTTAAGTACTTAGCGGTTAGATCAGATTATGTATAGCCTTAGTGCTTTAGGCTTTCAACATCACCTTTCATCTTCGAAGCTTGTTTCATCTCGCCCCTTCAAATCATTTTCCTTACATTGCATAGCAAAAGTTTCTCATCAATTATTTTCTTGTAATTTCTTTAGAAGGATAGTTGACTCCATAAGGCACTCATATCAATCTTTCAAATTTAATCAAATCCTTTAATCTTGCTAGATCTTTCACAAGTATTTGGTCATTTAACTGTGTCTCCTGAACTGGATGGTTCCCAACTAGTTCTCCTCCATTCCATTTCCATAGGGTCTACCCCTCTTAGTCTACTATAAGGAGACATTAAATAGAGATATTGGGGTTCAAGGTGACAACCCTGATCAGAACCATTGTTGTGGTTCCTAGACATTTTGTGCGACAACATTTTTTGACGTCGGTGTCGGGGACAGAGTTTTTATGTCTTTGGTCTTAACAAATTTTTCTAATATTTTAATCTTTTTTCGCCATTCATTAGCTTGTCACACGACCTAACATTTTCTTGCCTCATTTCATCTCTTCATCATTTCATCATCGTATCATTCGTCATATCACTAATCCTTACATCTTCTCTTGCACCTTTAGCACTTGGACATTCAGTTGGCTTCTTATTTGGGTGGTGACTCCACATATTCATCTGTTTGCTCCCAGACAAGAATCCCTCTCTGATATCCATCTGCTTCTCTCGACTGATTTTTCGTTTTTAGAATTAGATTCATGTTCAAGTGGCAACTCCAATTGTTTCATTTCTTACAAGAATTTCTGTTAAGAAGCTTGCTTCTTGTGGATCTCTTGAATTTTCTTGAACAAGGATATCTTTCTCTAACATCTATTTAGGTTTTTTTATTCAAGTAATTCAACATGGGTGATCCTTTTGATGATATGGCAAAAGAGGCCAGTCGAAAAATTCTTGTGTTCTCGGGTGGTTATTCACCCACTGCTCGAAATTATCTCTTAATGGTTACTCATATAATAAACAAATATTGTCTTCCTTCACAATATAATCGTGAAGATTTCAAGATAAGTCTCTTTTCCTGTTCCTTAGATGTTGATGCTATGAATTGGTTGAGTAATTGGCCCGAGGATTATATTGATTCTTTGCAAAGTATCGTCAATGCTTTTAAAGATGAATATATAAAACAAGGTGGCTTGCCTTGTGCCCCCAATACCATGAAAATGAATGAAAGTGATCTTGTAGAGAACTCAACTATAAATAGAAGAGTCCAGGACAATTCTTAGGATGAATCCACTTTTACCATGAAAACACAAATTCATGATGGTGGTGACTGGTGAAGCAGAAACAAGTTGTCAAATCAGTGTTGACAAAGATAAACATATTGCTAACGAATCGATTAATATGGTTAAGGATATACAATTGAATCAAGCTCAAATAATGAAGAATACATAAATTAATCAGGCTCAGCTTATTAAGGATATGGAACTTAACCAAGAAATATTAACAGCTAATTATACCAGGAAATTGATGCTATACAGAACAAGTTGTTAGCCTTAGAGGAAAAGATGACAATTATGGAATTCAATCACTCCAATCAAATGATTTCCATATAAAAATAGCATATTGAAGAAATGACGATCATGGAATTTAATCACTCTAATAAAATGGCCACAATGCAGAATCATTTGATCACCATGGAAGCAAATCATGAGAAAGAAATGAACTATATGCATAATTGCTTCATGGCCATGAAGGTGAATAATGATAAAATGATAAAGGACATGGAAAGAGGTCAAATGTTTCTTGACCACAGGTTATTGACTATTGAAAAGAGTAGTGCGAAGGAAATCAATACTATAAAGGTTAAGCATTCTAATGAAATGATTTTTATTCAGAATAAGTTGGAAAAAATGGAAAGATCACATATACAGAATGTCCAACCCAGGTCAGAATTGTCAAGAGATCATAGGCCTCCCAGTTTGTTGAAACACGCTACATCCTATTATGAGGAGACCATTTCTTCCATTGAAAAATGGTTGATTGAAGGCGAGCCGGATAAAAGTAAAACCGAGTGGAATCAGGTTAATACATCACCCTTGATAGAGTAAATGCATAATGAAGAGAGGCATGTCATACATATCTTGTTTACTTCATCTAAAAGTTCACAAGAAGAATGTTCCACATCATCAACAACACAGTATTCCATGAGAAAATCCTCAAGCCAAAAAGAAAAAGAATAAGAAAACGTTTCGATACATCTCATGGTTGTGAGAAGCTCGATTTTCGGATAAGACAAAGTCCTATCGTATGCATTATTGCACATGGCACATCGAAAAACAACCCACAAACTTACCTGAAATCAGGAAGATGCTCAGCATGCACTATATTGAACACATTTGACGCCACATGATATATTTTGTATTTTATTTCTAGCCCTACACCTTGTACTTTCTACATTTCATTTTGCATTTAGAGTAGATTTACTTTTCATGTTAAGTAGAATAATAAATGATATAAGAGCTTCTATTTTTCATGTTCTTAATGTTATATGATGATATTTGGATGGACGCTACATACGTAATTTTGTGTGTTGCTTGGATGTAGATTCTAGATTCTCACATTCCTTAAATGAAGCAACATGTCGCCAAGTAGAGCCAGATGTTGACCACTCTGTGTCAACCACCCCATAGCAGTACATCCATATTTTTTCAAATGGGATTTTTCATGTTCCAGGTGTTCACGCCATTTGTCTTTCATCATCAATCGACAAATTTATAAATAATGTAAACTCATTCTACATATTTATATTGTAAATGATCTTAGTAAGACCATCATGTATGTAACAACATATTTGTGTCTCTAGACACAAATTATCTACAAAGTTTTTCTGCTCCAACCTCACCCCAAAGCTAGGGTGGATTTTTTCGTCAAGATATTAAGTGAGTCCTAGTTTTTTTTATCGAGTCTTTGTAAAATTAATCTAAGAATGATCATAGCTAATTGGATAGATCATTTTATTACATAATATTTTTGGGTCTACTAGATCATATTTTGAGTCGCAAAATTGAGTATATTATTGAGGGCCTATTATGAATGGGTGTTCCCCCTCATGGGTTTAATGTATTAATCTTATGTAAAGAGGGTTGGAAAATAATTAATCCCCTCATGAGTCAATTATTTAATTTTCCCGGCCAAATTAAATTAAAAAAAAAAAAAAATTAAGCTAGAAATTTAATTAATTTGATGTCTTAGATCAATTTAAATTCTTCAAAAGTAAAATTCGTAGGTATCCAAAAAATAATTTTTAAAGGTCTCAAGCCAAGGTAATATTGAAAATTTTGAGAAATTTTGGACCCTTGGGCCTTGGTAATTAAGTCGAAGTCAAATTTTCGAGATAATTAACTCAAAATTATTATTTTTGAGTTAATTAAAAGAGAATTAATTGAAAATATCAAAATTCCTCAAAAATTAATAATTTCAGCGGATGAGATTAAAAGATAATCAAATCCTTTTTGACGGTCGATATTACTTTGACGGGGATCAAGTGAACTAACCATTAGAGATTTTATCTATAAATTAGAGATCAGTGCCAATCTTTTGATCATCCGATCTCTTGATCGTGTACTAGCTCTTGAAGCTCTCCTGTAATACTTTGTGGAATAATAAAAACGAAGTCTTTGGCATTAGGGGAATTTTGAGATCTAAAATGGACCTCGTAAAGAAATTATAAAATAATAGTGGAAATAATAATATAAGATTTGATTACATCATAAAATTTTAGAGGGAAAAGGGAAAAAACTTCTTTTTTCAAGAAGATTAAAAAATAATAAAATAATAATAATAAGATTCAAGAAGATTATATCAACCATTGGGAATGGTTCACCATTTTTAAAGTAAAAGGGTAAAAATATTAAAAAATAATAAAATAATAAAACTACTTTTTCAACTTGTATTTTCAGCTTATCTCCCAAAGTTTTTACTCCAATTTCGAGCCGAAGTACTCATTGGATCTCAAAATTTAATTCCTCATCCAATGAGTACCCATGTTACATAATTTTGATGGACCCTGCTACACGAAAAATGAGAAATACATGAAAAATGTGATTGTAATCATTTTTTTTCATGTATTTCTCATTTTTCATGTAGCATGATCCATCAAAAGTATACAACATATGTACTCCTTGGATGAAAAATTATATTTTGCATCGAACGAGTACTTCGGCTAGAAATTTGAATAAAAAATTTGGGAGATAAGTTGAAAAAATAGTTTTATTATTTTATTATTTTTTGATATTTTTACCCTTTTACTTAAAAAATGGTGAACCACCCCCTATGGTTGACATAATCTTCTTGACTCCTATGGCTTCTTATAAAGTTTATTTTGGTTGTACAATTTTCTTAGGAGGCCCATTTTAGACCTCAAAATTCTCTTAATGGGGTTTCATTTTGATGGTCGTGTTCCTCTTCAGAATTTTATGGTAAACTTGTTATTTATATTTTATTGTTGATTATTTCAATGAATTGTTAATTAATGGCTCTTGTAGAGTAATCTGTTGCACAAGTATCTTGCTTAGGTTTTTGGATTTAGGATAAAAATATTAATTCGATTGAGTTAGTAGGTATCTCTGACTCTTGAAAATTTTAATTTTTTTTATCTTATTTCTCTATTGATTTAACGATTTAATTTTAAGTGTGCTGAAATCTTTTGGATTTAGAGTTGGGCATTTGGAGAAGTCCGCGGCTAGACCAGCTAACTCCCAAGGAAATAAGATTTGAAGAGCCCTCCGAATATAATTCCTCTAGCTTATCTTAAATTCTATTTTTGCGGATCTTTTCTAGGGCTTGTGCCTAAATTACAAAATTTATCTTAACTTTTATTGAATCTAAAGTTAGATATGGCTAGTAAGAGCCTTAGATCTTAATATCTGGGAGCGAAGTTATACTTATACTACTCAGATCCAACAGATCTACAACTCTTGTGCATAGATCTGTACATGTACTATATAAATATGTAACTTATTTGTATAGATCTGTAATTTACATGTGTAGATCTGAAGTTTTGTAAAATAATTTTAAATTATAACATTTGGTTTTCTTAGGATTTTCTCTATTTTTCTACATATTAGGTATTTGGTTTTTCTCTTTTCACTTGTGTAGGAGTAGATCTGAAAAATCGGCCAAGGAATACTTTAGATCTGAGCCAAATCTAGATTCTCGAGGGCAAGATCTGGGCTCAATATTTGTTTGTGGGAATAGTTCTAAAAAATCAGCCAAGGAAATCTTTAGGTCTGAGCCAAATCTATATTTTTGAGGATGTATAGGCTTTTGAGGCTATTTTTGCAGGATCTTGGTCTCCAAAATTCTAATTTTCAAGCGGCAATATTATCCCAAAATTTCAACGATTTTCAACTGTGAGATATTTAATGCATTGGACTAAGGGATTGATCTTTAAACCCTTATTTTCTGCAAATTTTATTATAGCAAAAAAATCACAAATAATTAGGCCCTAAAAACACATTTTATATGGTCAAAATTGTTTAGAATTACAAAATCTTCATTTTCATAATTTTTGGTCATTTGGGCATCTTTAATTTTGCCTAGATCTGACTTGAAGCTTACTAGAAATTATTGCACAACTGTGAAAAATCAGATCTGAACATTTCTGATGCATATATTAAATAAGGTCCAAAAAATTGAATTTTCAGTTTTTCAGCGAAACTTACAATTTTTAGACATTGTGGGGATCATTTTCAATATTTTCAGTTTGTTGATTTGTTATCAATTTACTCTTGTTATAAACTTATCAATTTTGAAAATTACTGAATCAAACTCTCTTAAAGCCTTAAAATTGAAATGTTCAAGTTACAATATATTTTTTGCTATTTCTGGAAGTATTTGGCATCTATTTTTGGCAGTTTTATCTTGTTGAGCTGTCATTGTTTCACTGCTGAAATAAAAATATCAGACCTGAAATTTCTCTTAATCAAGCCTTAAAATATGATTTTTCAAGTTCAATAATTTTTACTATTTTTATTCATTTTGGGCATTGGTGTTGATTCGTTTGCTTGCTGATCTAAGGTTTAAATTACTGCTACAATTAATATTTCATATCTGAAACCTTGCTAAAGAATATATCCTAAGTTTGACTATAGGAGAAAATTAATATTTTCTATTGGATTTGCATTAGTTTAGAATATCATTTAATCTATAAATTACTTGATGAAGTGTTTATTTAGCATCTAAATTTCATGGTATTTCTTGATGATTAATTATTAAGATTTAAATGCTAGTTCTTTTCTTATGCTTTAGCTGGGTTTGATGATCATTATCACCTGAAGTTTTGAACGTTTTATATCGATTAAAATTTCCTAATGTGTAATTAAGTCTTGTTTCATTTACTTGAATTTGGGCATTTATTGAACATTAATGTTTGGAAAATTCTTTCAAGTAAGTGTGATCAATATCTTATTATTGTGGATTTACGACAAATTTTACGCCTTCTAATTCAATAAATATATTAGAATCTTCATAATTGGAACTCTCACTTAAGTACTTAGTGGTTAGATCAGATTATTTATAACCTAAGTGCTTTAGTGTTTTAGCATCACATTTCATCTTCGAAGCTTGTTTCATCTCGCCCCTTCAAATCATTTTCCTTGCATTGCATAGCAACAGTTTCTCATCAAGTAATTGGTTATAATTTCCTTAGCGGGATAGTTGACTCCATAAGGCACTGGTATTAGTTATTCAAATTCAATCGAATCCTTTAATCTTCGTAGATCTTTCACAAGTATTTAGTCATTTAACTATGTCTCCCGAACTGGTTGGTTCCCAACAAGTTCTCCTTCATTCAATTTTCATAGGTTCCACCCCCCCTTAGTCTGTTATAAAGAGACAACTTAAATAGAGAGATTGGGAATCAGAGTGACAGCCTCCGATCGGAACAGTTGTCGTGGTTCCTAGAAATTTTGTGCGACAACGCGGTTTTTTATACCATATCTACCCTCCCACCAAAAATTATAGTACCTTCCCGACTCAATAACAATGAATGCTCCACATTAGCACTTACTTTGTAAACATGCATCATCCAAAAATATAGTTGTAAGATTCTGCCATATGTCCCTTTTTCTAATCGATCTCTTATATTGTTTCTTCTTCCTCGAACCAATCTCTCCATAATATGCCACGATATTTATCATAGTGGACCTAATATCCGCCACTTCAAAATATTGGATTTTATGCATCTCCATATACCCCAAATAGATAATGTAGAAAGGCAGGGAATAGTGATCCTTTTCTGTCTTGAACCAATGTGTCAAGCAATCCTCCAGCAAACTCTGCATCCAATAAGATTCAATGCATAATGAATCTAACACCCTTGTCCATATTTTTGTTCTGAAGGGACAAATTAGGAATAAATGTCTTGAATCCTCAGAGTCATTCATACGCATGGAAAATTCCTAGACCAGTGAAACCCCTATGAAGAAGGTTCTCCCACTTGAGAATTTTGTCATGTAGAAACAACCAGCAAAAATTTTTTAACTTCAAGGGATCTCCCGATACTAGGAATTTTGGAACCAGAATCTGAATTCAAAGTCATTTAGAATCATTAAGAGTCTTTGATATATCTCTCATGCAAAAATTTGTCCCTTTTTATTTTGTCCATCCCATACAAGAATATATTCTTGCTCAGAGATAGAAATACCTGTGACACAACAAAATATCTTCTTGCTCAGAGATATAAATACCTGTGACACAAAGTTGTGTGAGCTAGTTATCCCATTTTACTGCTAAAACAATAGTTAATTCAATCTCATCCCCCTTAAGCCAAGAATGAAAAATGGAAAAAAATTGCTATCAAAATGGATTTGGTTAAGGAATAAGATACCCTTTTTATGGAGATTGAGAAGTGGAACAGAAAATGCATGGTTTCCCATGAATCCTTTGAGGGCATCCATACCAAAATCAATCCGTGCACTATTTCCAATGTCCCAATGAATATTCCCAAAGAGCCAATGTTCATTTTTCATCACTCTCTTCCAAATGTATTAAGAACCCTTCTTAAGTACTGCTCCTTCCTTGATCCATACATCAAAGGCCTTGTAGTGAATGTATTTCCCACTTATAATATGTGACCATATGTAGTTACTCGATAATGCCCTCCAAAGGTTCTTGATAATCAATGATTTGTTGAATGTTTTAGCATCTTGTATGCCCCATCCTCTAGATTCCAGTTGCATAGCAATAGTTGTCCATTTTACCAAGTGAATTTTCCCCAACAATTTGTGGTCGAACCATAGGAATCTAGCCATAATAGCATTTATTTTGTGTATGATATCCATCGGAAGCATAAAAAAATGCATCAAAAATACATAATTTTTTTGGAGAATACACTTAATAAATATCATTAGTTTTGAAAAGATTTTTCATTACACCAAAATCCACAAGTGTTGGTAAACTTCCAAACCAATAACTAGGATTCCCGGGGTGGGAATTACAGTTTCCATAGAGGTGCAGTGATTAATCCAACACCCCCCCTCAAACATAGGTTGGGAAATCAACACCCCCCTCAAACATAGCTCGGTAGAATCGAATGTCGGTCTAGGAACTCTGATACCATGAAAAATCATTAGAGCACAAATATAGATCCGACTGAAGAATAATTGCACAAACTTGCGAGAGTTGAAAAATAAAAATTAGAATTGAGAATGAATTTGACTCATCAATATTAGTTTGATAATCAATACATAAAGCAACTAAGTTAAACTTAGTTATACATGCAATAACTATGGATAATTAAAGATAACTGAAGCTAAGTGCTTTATATTCTGTTAATGTGCACATGCACCACATGCAAGTGCTAGAGTTAACTAACTAAATCCAAATGCACACCACATGTAAGAACTCGATTTAAATAGCTAAATACTAATTCACATCACATGCAATAACTAGAGTTGAAATAAATCTAATTAATTCTAACTACGTGCATGTACACCAACACGTTCGCATATAGATAACCATATGAAATACCATACAGTGAACTTCTCATCACATTTATTGATGAGACAATCCCAATAGTTATTGTCATAATTGTTTGGTTTTAACTTGAATTCTAGGTAGATAAAACCATCATCAATGTGAATAGAAGATATCTCAAATAAGTTGCATATTTCATTGATATCCATGTCCTCCATGTCGCATGTGATCAATACTAACTTCCCCTTATTCATATAAAGTCTTGATGCCTCCCCTAAGTATGTGAGAATCTTATGTAGTTGTGTCCATTCTACAATATTTGCTTCACTATCGAATAATAAATCATTTACAAACATCAAATGGGTGATGGAGATGTTCCTTGTCAACCTCTCCCATAATCAATCCACTCAACCTAGCATCATCCATTCTTTGACTCAATCCATCAACGAAAAGCAAGAATAGGAGTGGTGACAATGTATATCCTTGACACAATCCTCTATAATCCTTGAAAAAATTCCAAGGGAATCCCTTAATGATCACTGTGAAATTTTTAGAAGAGACACAAGCCATAATCTATCCTATATTTTAGAAAGCAAGTCCTATCTTGTGTAGTATGATCTAGTATCAATCACAAGAATTCTTAATCCACAAATACTTAAGATTTTACCAAATCTATCTTCATCATTCATGCCCTCATTTTTAGAGCCCTAATGTAATGTATGTATTCATGTCTAATAATGACAACATATTGTATATATATCCCTTCAAGGAAGCCAAATTGCTCTGCCGAAATGTACTTTGATAGAGAATTTTTAATCCTAATAGCAATAAATTTTGATATCATCTTATAAAAATATTTGGATAGGGAAATGGGCATGTAATCAACAAAAGAGAAAGGATTCTGCTTCTTTAAAATAAGTGCAATAAAGGTAACTTTAATGGCACTAGAGATGAAGCAATGATTCCTAGACTCCTCTGCAACCACCAGAAGATCTAGAAGCATCAACTCCAAGAAATGTATGAATAATTCGATCCCCAGCCATTTCGATGAGGACTCTGTTATTTGGTACATGCTCGTAAAATCATAAAACCATAGTCAATTCTGCCTTCGATATCAACCCACCCATTATCTCGT
Organism: Pinus albicaulis; assembly: GCA_034641835.2. Classification (NCBI taxonomy): domain Eukaryota; kingdom Viridiplantae; phylum Streptophyta; class Pinopsida; order Pinales; family Pinaceae; genus Pinus; species Pinus albicaulis. Next base: position 1,376,120,931 of record CM076578.1, on the reverse strand, counting down.
CTTCATCTGAAAACATGTGTGGCATATTTTCAATGAATTCCATCTGAGATGTGAATACTTAAATTTTCCATTTGAATAGCTTGTTAAATTGGCTGACAAAAACCCTTTCTATGTCTACCTATGTGTATAAAATATTCCCATCAAAATCCCTGATACCCCAGATGGAGTTGTCCTTTCTTCTTTTGGACACCCGATTCTGAAAAAAAAATTGTATTTTTATCACCAGCTGGCCCCCAAATAGGCCTACTTTTCATACGTCATTCTTCTTCCCGCAATAAGAAAATATGTCTATTCTCTGCTTCTAATTCCATAATTTTAGATCTGTGTAACTCTGTGAAATATAGAGGGACGCATGGGCTATTTAGATAGTGAAGAGCATCTTCGGTGTCAGTCAGATTATGTGTATTATGTCTTCTATTTCTTTACGAATGTTTTAACCTCCCTTTTTAGTGCGGTCAATTTTTTTCATATGAAAATCATACAGTCCTAAGGCGAAGGGATAGGCCTATTCCATATTCCTCTAACCAATACTTCAAATTATTTTATTTCAACCATGCAGGGTTGAATTTAAATGGATAAGCTTGACACCCATAATCTCCCTACCATGAAAACAGAATCGGTAGGTGATCAGAAACAAATAATGGAATGGCCTGTGATTTGATATCCCTCAATCTGTTTAGCAATGTCTCATTGACTAAGAATCTATCCAACCTTTTGGAAATTCCTACCGACCCAGATCGTCTGTTTCGCCAAGTAGGAAAAATCGGATAGGGAGCAATGTCAATGAGAGAATGAGAATTAAAAACCCCCTTGAAATAAGCTGCCAAAGGATCCTCCTTTGCGTTATCTCCCCATTTCTCCTATTGTCCCATAGTCAAATTAAAACCCCCACCAAAATTAGAGAATTTAGATCCAAAATTCAATTATTAGCTACTATGCAGCCCCAATAAGCCTTCCGGATAGCATATGGAGCATATGAATTAATAATGCAAATCCGGAATTTGGAACCCTTCAAATGAGTTACCCCACTTGCAATACTTAACCCGCCATTCTATTAAAGAATAATATTTCTTTAACATCCCCGGTTAGTTGAAGTAGTCAGATAGTGAATTGGTAATTTAAGTGGTTTTTTAAGGTTTTTTTTTGCAATTTTTAATCGGAATATTTTTGGTAAATTAAAACAAGTTATAAATACCAATATAAACAACTAATTATAGGTGATTCCTAATCTATATGAAATATATTTAATGATGAGAAGAGTTTGCAATACTAAAGTGTGTTTTCCTAATTCTCTATCTCTTTATAAATATGTTCTCCTTCAATGAGCTAGTTGTGTCAACCTACATGTATCAGAGGGCCTTGAATGACCTCTCACTATTGTCATCACGCAATTCCCCTTTTACCAAATCAGTGTGCACAACAAGCTTAATTACATAGCCTACCCACTATCATCATTATTTGATGTCTTTTCTCACAAAACTTCCCTCAATCCACAAGAAGTTGAGGATGTATCTTTGTCTGCAATGTGGGCATACTTCACCATGATGGAAAGATGTGGTTGTTGACATAATAGCCATGGCTCTTCCACTCATATCTCACAATCTGGGCATCACATTACATCAAAAATAATTATGTCCTTCATTATCAACTAACACTCTTTATTAATCAATACACCATTTTATAATAGAAAGACGCTCCTATGAGTATCACATTTTTGTAGAAATGGTCATGTGTTGGATTTAACTTGGCGAGATCTTGATTCAAGCTACAAGCAGAAAGCCGGTTTTTTTCATGGACAAATTGAGGGCACATAGAACTATGCTACAATAAATTGTAGCAACGCTAGCCACAAATTACCCTATTTTTCTATGTTTCTCTGTCACCGGGTAACAAAGTCAATCTTAAACCTATTTTGATATCATGTTAAAATGGGAGAATATATTTTATTACAGACTAATATTATTGTGTTTGATCATTTTGTATTATTAGGAATTTGGCTTCTGTGATCCATAGAGTGTGTGTAATAATTTTTGGTGAAAATCAAATAAAAGAAATTTTTGTCGACGCGTTTCGAACCAGCCAGTGTGGTTCATCATCGGGAAACTTACCTCTTTAGTAATATTATATTAATTGATTAATTAAGTATTATTATTATTACTTATTTATTTATTTCATTTGATTTGAATTTATATTTTATTTTTATTTTATATAGAATTTATAATAAAAATACAATTAAATTTTTTAAAATATAATAGAATTAATATTAGAAATAAAATTCTTCCTATTCTAGTCAAACTATCTGTTTTTCCAACGGTTAGTTGGAGATGTCTTGATCTACTTAAACTGGTTTCCTGATTAGATTTCTCATCTTGTCCTGATGATGAACCACACTAGTTGGTTCGAAACGCGTCGACAAAAATTTATTTTATGTGATTTTCACCGAAAATTATTACACACATTTTGTATTAATCAATGGTAATAGTACACATATAAATAAAATAAGTTTTGTCTCAAGATACAACTATATTGATTACACAATCTATCGTTTCAGTGAATATCTCAATCATGCATCAAGGTAGGAAGCTAACTAGTTAGAGAATATATCTCAAACCAAGTAGATCTAACCAACTCCTAGAAATTAAGGACATTCTCTACCTACTCATGATAAAAACACATAATAACCATAAATATGAGCACACTAAAAACAAGTAGGAGTTGCATACTCCAACAATACGTATCCTACAATTCTTCCCATGACCTTCATCTTGTGAAGAGATATATTGATGTCCATTCCTATGATTCCACCTAAGTGAAATTGCTAATGGTATTTAAGGCATATAATCATCCCAATTGACAACTCCCTTATATTTCATCAGTTAAGACATGGACTCCACTATGAGGTCATTATAACCAATGTATGTCATAGGCTTATTTCATGTTGCACCCTTAGCAAAGGATTTTATGGAGGGTACACATCCCACTCAAAAGTTAATTCCTTACTTGTTAAAAACGATATCATATAGAGGATGTTAATTCTTTTGAATTTTAACATGTAGCATGACCTTAGACATAAATAAAATATATAAACCCTATGAACCCTAACCCATGTCTCATATAAACAATCCCTTAATAATATTTTTTTAAAGCTAAATATTGTGATTATAAACAAAAGATCATGTTCCTTTCGTCCATATTTACTATTGGCCTGCCACTTAAGAAACGAGACCATTGGCAAAATAAGGGACCATTAGCCCAAGTAGTTTTTAGGTGCATGAAAGACTAAAATTAATAGAGTAATCAAAGGGAATCAAAGTAGATTCCTATCCATAACAAAATTTCCTTCACATGCCTTAAAAAACTTGCAAACAAAATTAACTAATAATGCATGCTCATAATATACATTAAGAAGAAAGAAATTTATTCACCTCGATGGGCACAAGTGCTTATAGAATGCAGTGGTTGGGACCATGACCAAGAGCCACTACTTGCTTCAATCCATGCCAACCAAGAATCCAATTCCTTGAGATAAAGCTATATATCATCTTAAACCAAGAGGATCCCATCCTTGGCATCATTCTTATCGAGTGACACTTTTCCTAGGATGGACTTCATATGTCAAAATAGATTAATTATGTACAAGCATTGATTTTGGCAGCCACAAGTGCGCCCCAAGTCAAGGATCTAGTCTTCAACCTCCATAATCACTTATAAGCATAACAACCAATCCCACTCACCAACAACCTCATCTTATGTTTCTTGTAATTTTTCTTTAATTTCATGTGGGATATAGTGATGGTAAATTTGATTCATTTTTTGAACTCACATGCATGCCTAAGAGCCACCTGAGAGGCACAACCCACACTACCTTACCTACACCTAGATCATTAGTGATTAATTGTTGTTGTAGTTGGGAGGGTGATAAGAACAATGATCAAATTGAGAGCAACAGAACTAGATAGTTAGAGAAGGGATGGCAGAAATGAACCAAGGGTGAATAAATATTGAAGAACTGCTTGCATGAAGTCACGAATCCAATGATGCGACTCATCAAATAGAAGGTAAGAATGAAGATAAATCTCATTGAAATCCATAGGAAGAAGCTAAGGAGAAGTGGTAGAATAAGCCAAGATAAACGATGTTGTTGGGAGGGAGGACATCTTTAATACCATAATAAATAAAAAACCCCACACTGGAGCATGTGAGCACTCTATCGTCAATATTCTTTTGTAATTAGGAGGGAGGATTTAAATGCACTATCATAAAATGTGAAAGCTAAGTGTATTTCAATATAGATGGAAATATTTATGAAGAGAAAAATCCATGTTTTCCTCATGAATTGTGTGAGATGATGGTTGCATGCCTTTGATTATACACCTTTTTCACATATCAACCCTTATCATTTATAACCCCTCCCCTCTCACTATTATAATCAATATTCGTGTTATAACACTGACCACTATAATCACTAACATTTAACTCATATAGCCAATGTAACTCATAATTTCTAATTTATATAACCCCTACCAACACCTACATTTATAACCTTATCAACCCTTAACACTTAAAACCTATAGTATAACCCTTATAAAAAAAATTAAACCCTAATACATATAAATTTTAAACATTATTACTCTTTATCCCTAACACTTAAATCATATGGCAGAACCCTTATAGTCTATAACACAACTCCCATAACTCTATCTCTTAAACCCTCTAACTCGAAGACCCTACAATGCTTATCATATATGATTTGTAGGCCTATAATATATATCGTGTATTCCCCTTAAGCCAATCAACCTTGTAATAACTAACTCTTATAGTTGTATCAACCAAAATCCATGTACCCATAATATAAACCATATAGCCCCTAATAGATAATCTTGATGACAAATATCACCTATAATCTCTAATTTAAAAACTAACTCTTAAAAATCATAAAATATATAAGGTTTAACCACTAAAGCCTCCATAGTATAACCACAATAGCCTCTTAGTCCTAACCCTAGACTTATATTCTCCAAATCCCAATCTACATATGCATTGTACTTTTTTTGCATGTCCTTCTTAATCTACCAAATTCATTATCCCTAACAAATATAAATATATAATTATAGACCTTAAACCTTATAATTCTCAACACCTAACTCTTATAACTATAAGCACTATTTTGCATAACCTTTTCTCCTTAAATATTATAATTCTTAAAACTTAGCTATAACTGCTATCCCTCATAACTCTTTATGTAACCAACAACACCTAACCCACATAACCTCTACCCATTTAACGTTTAACATTTAACTGTTAGGTCCCCATATTACTAGTGTAGTCCCTTATTGTTATTAGTGCAACCCCCTTATTGTTATTTCTGTACCCCTGTAACTCCCATATTGTTATTATTGTTCCCTTACATTATTATTGTTAGGTCAGCTAGGATTATATTGTGACCCCATGGACCCCTATATATAGAAGGAGGTTATGTCATTTGTATCATCCAATAATTGTTTATTCGTGTAATGTATTGGAGTTTTCCCCCTTGAAGTGGTTGATTTCTAAGGTGTTGATCTCTCTTTTCTTCTATTTTTGGGAGCTGGTTTCATAACATTTGGTATCAGAGCTTTGGATTCTAGGGTTTCGCTGCTCCAAACAGGCCATAGTGGAATTTTTGCTATAATTTTTTTTCTATGAATTTTCAGACACTGAAATTTTCACAGAGCGAATTTGAAACCCTGAGAAACATCATGTAAAAATTTCAGATCTTGGTTAGAAATATTTTCAAAGATATGATCTGTGGAATTTAGGGTCTTTCCAAGCTCTCGAATTTCACCTAAACATGTCATCGTGGCATTTGCACTAAATTTTTTTCTACAAAGGTTCCGAAGCTGAAATGTTTACAGAGCGAAGCTAAAATCCTGAGAAACTTCCTGTAAAAATGTCAAATATTTGTTCGCAATATTTTCAGAGATATGATCTATGGAAGTTAGGCTTTTTTCAGGCTCTCAAATTTCATCTCAAAGAGCGGACCTTGGGAAAATCGTCCTAACTCTCTCTCTGAGTATCGAATTGGAATTCTGTAAAAAGTGGCCATTGGGAAATGAAATTTAGTTTTCTTTATAGAAATTTCAAAGCTGAAGGAGGAAACAGTGAGATGTGGCATGCCGTACAAGTGCGCTCTACTAAACTAGTCAATAATTAGGTCATTGTGTGATATTCAACATAAATTTTCCTTGAAGTATCAAAATCAGGTCAAACCTGTGGCATTCGAAAGAAGACTCAGAGGGCTACTGCAGGACTAAATTTCAGATATTGAAGATCCTCAGTTACAGAGATAATTCAGTTTCAATATCGATCTCCTTAAAAGAAAGAAAAAAAGTGTATATTTATTTTCAAATTGCATAAGTCTTGTTTGAAAAATAAGTTTTAAGTGATTCCAAGGGCATATTGAGCATAGATATCAGTATTGGCTTCTAAAAATAATTTAACACCCATTAAGCCCTAATAATACTCTACTATGACTCTTCAAGATGAAGAATTGCAACATGATCTATCAAAATTACAAGAGTAAGTGCACCAAATTTCTCTCTCGCAAAGAGAAACAAAAAATGAAATGGAAGTTTTGAAGAAAGGTGTGGAAGCAAAGATGGATGGTTTGAAGAATAATATGGATGGTTTGAAGAAATGCGTGGAAGATAATATGGATGGCATTGAAGCTGGCATGGAAGATAAGATGGATGACATGGAATAAAAAATTAAAGACAACATGGAAAACATGAAGAATGATCTAAAAGCGGACATGGAAGGTTTGAAAAAGTAGATACAAGAAATATTTCCTAATGGTGAAAATATTGTAGAGGAAACTCATGATGAGAACAAAATAAATGTTAATCGTGATTTCATTAACTCTAATGTTGGATGGAAGAACCACCATATTCCAAAGATGGATATGAGGAAGTTTGATGGAAAGGATCCCGTAACATGGATACTACAGATGGAGCAATATTTTGATCTCAATAATGTGAAAAACACACAAAAGGTATCAATTGCAACATTATATTTAGAACAAATTACATTTGTATGGTATTGATGGCTTTGCTCCCGTAAAAAAATAGTCACTTGGTGAATTTTTATGGATGAAATGATAGCACATTATGAGGATACAAAGCGCAACACCTTCTTTAGCCAATTGATAAATCTCAAACAAAAGGGTTTAGTGGTGGAGCACATTTAGGACTTCCAAAAATTGAATATAAGGGTAACTGATATTCCAAAGAAACATAGAATTGATGTCTTCATAGCTCCTTTAAAGGATATCATCCAACATGAAGTTCGTGTTTGGGAACCTGATTCATTGGAGAAGTCATTCAGGTTGGCAAGAAAAATTGAATGTAAAATTATGGTGACATGGAAGCCTACCACTCACATCTATAAAGATGGATGTGTTGCTACTCCTAGAATTCCACAACCTACAAGGTTGACACCACAAAAATTTTAAGAAAAAGGAGAAAAAGGGCTTTGTTATAGTTGTGATAGCAAATACACTAAAGGTCACAAGTGTGCTCAGAAGAAATTATTTTGCATATATTGTGAAGAGGAGGAAGAAAATGAACAAGAAACTTCAAAAGAAGAGGATATACACCAGGAACCAACCCTATAAGAAGAAGAAATGAGTCTGACCATATCGTGTAATGCATTGGTAGGAATTACCACTCCTCAAACTCTCAAGATAGAAGGACATATCAAGAAGAAAAAGGTAATAGTGTTGATTTATTCGGGTATTACCCATAATTTAATTTATTGTAAAGTAGCCAAGGAATTGAATTGTTTCCTATACCCAGCACTAGAATGTCAAGTGATGGTCGAAAATGGAGGAACTATAAATTTCTCTAGAAAATGCTATAATATCAAGCTAACCATGGAGGAATATGTATTGAATAGTCCAATGATTTTCATTCGAATCAGAGGTGTTGATGTTGTACTAGGAGTTCAATGGTTACAATCTTTGGGGACGATAGCTTTTAATTTTCAAGAACTTTTCTTGAAATTTTTTTCAGAAGGAAAGGAAATTGAATTACGGGGTGTTGCAGGGAAGTCGAGAAATATAATAAGCTCTGATTCTCTAATAATCTTTGAACAAAGAACAATGAGGCGTAATTTCACAATTATGCCCACTAGAAGTTCCAACAGCAAAATCATCTATTTCTCCAGATCTTCAAAAATTCTTGGACAATCATTCCAAGGTGTTTGAAACTCCCAAAGGACTCCCACCTATTCTTTATCATGATCATGTTATTCATTTGATTCCAGGAAGTGTTCCTCCAAACTTCAAGCCTTACATATATCCTTATGACCAAAAGAGCGAAATTGAACGTATGATTGCAGAAATGTTAGAGGCTAGTATAATTCAACCTAGTCAAAGTTCTTTCTCTGATCCAATAGTATTGGTGTAAAAGAAGGATGGATAATGGTGCATGTGTCTAAGTTATAGGGAACTTAATAATCTCACTATTAAAGATAAATTTCCCATTCCTGTAATTGATGAATTATTGGATGAATTACATGGCACAATTTATTTTACCAAGTTGGATCTTCATTCAGGATATCATCAAATTAGAATGAAGATTGAAGATATTCCCAAAACAACATTTCGAACTAATAAGGGTCATTAGGAATTTTTGGTCATGCATTTTGGCCTTACCAATGCACCTTCTACATTTCAAGGGCTGATGAATTCCATTTTCAAACCCTTCCTTAGAAAATTTGTGCTAGTATTTTTTGATAACATCTAATCTACACCAGGTCTTGGAAGGATCATGTTCAACATGTTGACAGTGTGCTAAAACTATAGGAGGAGAAACAATTATATGAAAAAACATCCAAATGTTTCTTTGGAGTACAAGAGGTGCAATATCTGGGTCATATTGTATCTCACAAGGGTTCTAAGGTAGACCCTAACACAATTAAATCCATTAAGGAATGGAAAGTCCCCACAACCATAAAGCAATTACAAGGATTTCTCAGGTTAACAAGGTATTATCGCAAGTTTTTTAAGAATTATGGGAGAATAGCAGCACCTCTAGCAACATTATTGAAGAAAGATGCATTTTCATGGACTCATAAAGAAACTAAGGCCTTTGAACATATTAAAGAGTCAATGTGCCTAACACAGGTCTTAGCTACACCAGACTTCACAAAAACCTTTATTGTGGAATGTGATGCCTCATGAAATGGAATTGGTGTTGTTTTAATGCAAGAAGGAAGACCCATTTCTTTTGAAAGATGTCCAATCAAAAGAAAGTATTTACAGAAAGCTATTTATGAGAAGTAAATGTTGACAATACTACATACAATAAAGAAATGGCGACCTTACCTAATGGGAAGGAAATTCAAGGTAAAAACTGATCATGATAGTCTTAAACACTTTTTGGAACAAATAATATCTTCAGAAAAGCAACAAAAATGTTGGGTTATGACTTTGAAATCATATACAAAAAAGGGAAGTTAAATGTTGTTGCAGATGCACTCTCAAGAAAGGATGAAGAGGTGGAAGCATTGCTTTGTGAAATTTCTATTATCCAACCATATTGGATAACCGAAGCAAGGGATGAATGGAAGAAGGATGAAGAAGTGTGGACACTCATTCAAAATTTGTAGCAAGATCCTAGTACATCTGATACATTTAGTTGGAAAAATGATTCCTTATGGTACAAATACCACTTATATATTTGTAAGAATTCCCAACTAAAACAAAAGACTCTTTTGGAATTGCACACTTCTCCCTTAGGAGGACACATAGGATTTTTAAAAACTTACCACAGGGTGAAGAAAGAATTTTTTTGGGATGGCCTTAAATCTGATATTCAAAAGTTTGTGGCAGAATGTTTGGTAGGTCAGAAAAATAAATTTGAGACAATTAAGACCCTGGGTCTTCTACAACCTTTATCCATTCCAATTCAATGTTGGAAGGAGATTTGAATGGATTTTATCACGGTTTTACCTAAGTCCGAAGGAAAAAGTGTCATCATGGTGGTAGTTGATAGACTTACCAAGTATGCACACTTTTGTGCATTATCTCATCCATTTAAATCAAGTACAGTTTCTACTTCATTTATGGAAACAATTAAAAAGCCACATGGAAACTCAAAGATTATGGTAAGCGACAGAGATCCCATTTTTACTGGAAATTTTTGGACGAAATTATTTTCTTGTTTGGGTACTCAACTAGCTCATATCTCATCTTATCATCCTCAATCTAATGGTCAAAATGAGATAGTGAACAAATGTTTGGAAGGTTATCTTCATTGTTTTGTATCTGCTAAAAAAACAAAATGGGTCAAGTGGTTACCTCTAGCTTAATGGTGGTATAACACTTCCTTCCATACAGCAGAAAAAAAGGCTCCATTTATGGCACTTTATGGATATCATCCACCGTCCATCACATCATCTTTAAGAGAAAATTATAAGGTGCAAGAAGTGGAAGATCACATCGAGCATCAACAACAAGTTCTCCAATTCTTAAAGGATAACCTAAATTTGGCACAAAATCGAATGAAACAACATGTAGATCAACATCACAGCAAGAGAATTTTTTATGTAGGAGACCAGGTATTTTTACGGCTAAAACCATACAAACAAATGTCCCTCAAGAAAGCTAAGAAGGAAAATAAATTATTTCCAAAATACTATGGTCCTTACAAGGTATTGCAAAATATTGGTATTATGGCATACAAATTGGAGCTCCCTGTTTCTTCGTGAGTGCATCCAGTTTTCTATGTTTCATGCTTAAAGAAGGCTATAGGTGACAAACTTCCAGTTCAAACAATATTTCCAGAACTTGATGAGGAAGGAAAAATCATATTGGAACTTGAAACATTCATGGAAACAAGAACTCGACAGCTATGAAATCGATCAATTTTAGAATATCTCATCAAGTGGAAGAACTTACCCACTGAATATTCTACATGGGAGGATGAGAATTTTATACAGAAGCATCCAGAGCTCCTCAAGTGTTGAGGACAACAAGTTTTTTAAGGAGAGGGGAATGTTAGGTCCCTATATTACTAGTGTAGTCCCTTATTGTTATTAGTGTAGCCCCCTTATTGTTATTATTGTACCCATATAACCACCATATTATTATTATTGTTCCCTTACATTATTATTGTTAGGTCGGCTAGGATTATATTGTGACCCAATGGACCCCTATATATAGAAGGAGGTTATGTCGTTTGTATCATCCAATAATTTTTCATTTATGTAATGTATTGGAGGTTGCCCCCTCGAAGTGGTTGATTTCTAAGGCATTGAAAAATCATAAACTATATAAGGTTTAACCACTAAAGCCTCCATAGCATAACCACAATAGCCTCTTTGTCCTAACCCTAGAATTATATTCTCCAAATCCCAATCTTCATATGCATTGTACTTTTTTGCATGTCCTTCTTAATCCACCAAATTCATTATCCCTAAAAAATATAAATATATAATTGTAGACCTTAAACATTTTAATTATCAACACCTAACTCTTATAACTATAACCACTATTTTTCATAACCTTTTGTCCTTAAATCTTATTACTCTTAAACTTAACTATAACTGTTATCCATCATAACTCTTTATGTAACCACCAACACCTAACCCATATAACCTATACCCATTTAACCCTTTAATATTTAACCATATTAACCCTAATATAAAATTAAATTCATACAATCTTTAGCCATCATGACTATGAACCCAAGCTTCATAACACTTCTAAATTTTTAATTTTTCCCTTGAATGCTAACAGTTATAACCCTTAACACATAATACACATATAATGTTCATCCATTTAACATATAGCCCTAAACCTCTATAATATCTTATTCTAAGATATCATTTCCGATATGTGACCACTATAATCCCTCATACTTAACACCTAATTTCTAATCCATGTAAATTGTATTAGTCTCAACCACCATGACCATTATTATAATTAATAAATAATATAATCCTATCTACATATAATTCATAACTCGTATCATCCATTAAATCATTTTATCCTTATAATCATTAATTGTTATAACCCCTAAGACCCGTAACCCTTGGTGGTGATAACCCCCAATCTACATATGTCATAATAACTACATTCCTTAGTCCATATAATGTCTAACCCCTTTAATACCTTTAACCTTTAACCTGTATAAATTTGAGTATTAAACTTATAAAATCTATAGGCCCTATTAACCATATAATCACCAACTCTTATAACCACTATTATTCATAACCTCTACTATAGCATTTACTCATTTAGCATATGGTCCACCCTTAATATCTATAACCCCTTACCTAACAACATGATGACCTTAACCACCTTAATCACTAATAGCTAGCTCATAAATCTAATGTAATCCCTAATCTCTAAATGATATAACCCTTATCAACCCCTAACACTTTTATCCTCTAATATAACCCACAAATATATAACCCTTAGAATCCCTTAATACTTATACCCTAGAATATAACCCTTGTAAGCACATATAACCTCTAATCCATAAAAATTCTAAAATTTATCGCTACTTATCCATAACTCTCAATAGATGAAACCTCTATAACACAAGCACTATAAACCTATAAATCGTACAATGCTTAAATCACTTATAACTCCTAAGGCCTATAATATGTAGCTATTATACCTTCAAAATTGTTTAACCTTGTAATTTATCATCCTTATAACACTAGACCCATAATGAATGTAACCCTAATATAAACCATATCATTGTCAATTCCATAATTATGATAATAAATATCACTTATAACCCCTAATATAATGACTAATCCATACAACTTGTAAAATACTTAATTTATAACTCTTAAAACCATTATAACCTAACTACAATGACCCCTTACTTCTAACTTATGAATTGTATAATATAATCCAAACGCATATAACCATTTCAATCATCATTCTTAGTGCACATACAGTTCTACCCTAACACACATACATTTATAACTCTAACCGTTAAACATTTTTACCTCAAATACTTAATTATTCTTGTCTTGCATAACTATTTTCCTTATATCTTATTAATTTTGACATCTAACAATTATAACCAAAACCACTACCCTTCATAACCCTTTGTGCTATATATACCAACTAATGCTATAACCCCTATCACTTGACAAGATCGCATAATAATCCATAATATGAATTTGAAAATCCATATAAAGTCATAATAATTGTGACAACAATTACACCTATAGATTTTGAGTTCAACCCTAGATCACTAACACTTATAACATGTAATGGATAATACACATATAAATTTCACCCATTCAACATATCGCCCTTAACCTCTATAGTACCTTATTCCATAACAATATAAAACCATATGTGTAACGACCCTAGGTTATATTTCCATGTAAAAAAGAAAAAATCAACCAAGGTCATGGGACATGTAATCCAAGTTGAATGAGGGGAAAAAAATCACATTGGGGGTCATTTGTAATTAGTTAATGGTTGTGGAAATTTGCATTGGAAAAAGGCAAAGAGAACTAAATGGTAATTAATTAAAATAATAAAGGAAAATACGAGAAAAGGAATATTAAGGGACAAGAATATGCATGCAAGGTAAAATGAATGAAATTAAAGGAAAATGAAAAAAAATGAGAGGGCGAACAGTATATGTATCTCTTATATACTCTTAGTCACTCTTTGGCTACTCTTGCACATTCTAGCATTCACTTGGAAATTGAATAATTCTCACTTGGACTTGGAGAGAGAGGGAGAACTTGGACACAAGCAAGTAAGAAGCAAGTAGGCAAAGGAATTTGTGAGCATCAAAGAAGATGGCTAGAAAAGAAGCTACAGAAAGAGAATATTGCAGGTAATAGGTTGCATGTGTAAATTCATTGCTTATATTTGGATGCATGTTACATGCATTTTGTTATTTGGTTGCTTTGATTTCATTGGCATAGGATTTTCCTAGATTGATAACGTATTTTAGCCTTTCCTTGCCATTTCCTTGATAGCCATGGTATTTTGGGTTCCTTGTTTTGGTTTAAGCTTTGGATGGCCAATAGACTTTGGATCCTGGTGAGGTGGTCATTGGAAATTACCAAGGGTCAAGAGTGGAGGTGGGATTTCTACTGGAAATCTTGAAGGATGGGTGGAGATAGGAAAATTACTCTAGTTATGGTGAAGAAAGTCGGAGGCATCCAAGCTTCTTTGGTGTTAGTGATTTTTGGACCAATTTAGGTGAAATCACTTTAGTTGAGGGTTGATATGGTTTGGCCTTTGGAAGCTATAGTTGGTTTTGTTTTGATTTATCCCATGATATCCCACATTCATGCTTGGAATATGACATGGGGGTAATTAGCTGAAAGAGAGATTTGGTTCAGATTGAAATATGGTCGAGTGGTATGTGGAATTCCCTCACTTGGTTGAATTTGCATATATTAGTATGAGTTATTTCCTTATTGTGATCATTGAGAACATGTATTGGTTATTTTGTTTATTTTATGACTGATTTTTGATGGACTCATTCTGGTTAAATGTTGGTTATAAGAATGGTTTATTCTTGCTGTATATGGTTCTTTTGTTATGGATCATGTTCATGGCTTGATAAGTTATTGAACAGATATATGAAAGCATGAGATAACTAGTGTTCAATGTAGCTATCTTGAGAGGGAAATGATCCTTCTTGATGATTCTTTGATAAATTTAATGAGTTGTTGTGCATATATTCATTAATGACCTACATGTACTATGATTACAAAGTTTTTTCCAAATTTTTCTCATGTCTTTGGAAAGTTTGGCAACTTAGACCCCATTTCCGTAATTGTATCTTCGAATTCGGGTCATGCATAGTAACTCTCAACTCATGTTTGCCCTGGTAAGCATGTTAACGTGGATAAGTGTGGGGCGGGGTGTTATAGTGTGGTATCAAAGCTTCCTAGTTCAGAAACTTGGACTCGATGGGCTCTATCATAGATGAAATGAAGATAAAAGGTTTTGCACTAGACCTTCGGAGATTAAAATTTGGATATTTGTGTTATTTTGAGAATGAGAATGTTTCTTTTTGGGTGCTAGTGGATATTGTTTGTTGAATTTTTATTAGTAACTATTTACTAGTAATTATTTAAAATACAAGACTGTTAAAATTAATATGTGTATGTGGACATGCAAGGATAAATTAGTATAATCGATTTCATTTTTGTTATATATTTTCTTTTGTGGAGTTTCAAAAGCTATAAAAATTTCCATATTGAGGGGAAATCCTACTGAGCATGTGGTAAAAATTTCGGATATTGGGTTGCAATATTTTAGGATATATAAGCAGAGGAATTTGAGCCTTATGAGCACTCCTAAAATCAGGCCTCAACCAAGTCATGTTGGAATTTATGTTATAACTTTTCTTTTGGGTTGTCCTAGGAGCTGAAATTTTTTCCACAATGAGGGGAAATCCACTTATATTGTGGTAAACAATTTAGATATTTTTCCACTATATTTTAGGATATATGACCAGTTGAAGTCGAGCTTCCTCAATGCTCCTAGAATTGTGCAACAAATATGATTGTGTTGGTATTTTTTTAATAATTTTTCATATATGAGGTTCCAAAAGTTGAAAGTTGAACCATAATGAGGGAAACACCCACTAATCCTATGGTTCAATTTCCATAACTTTTACCACTACAGTTTATGAGATATGGATTGAATCATTCACCATATTAGTTTGCATGCAAAGTGTATGATGATATGCTTAAATGATTCAATGATTCATTCCATACAAACAGTTTGATAAAATGCCCCAATGAGTATGTTGTTTGTGGTTTGGGATAGTATTGTAATTCCATATCACATGACAGCTTGTACGAGTTAACTGAGTTAGGAAGACTTAGTTAGCTCAGTCAATTCAAGTTGGGGGTCAAAGTGGAGACATGTAGAGTTCACTATAATTTTTAGGGGGTCTAGTTGCAATTTATTTTGAGTTGTAATTGTTTAACTTAATTATTTGAGGTAAAATCAGTTTAACTAGTTCTAGATGATGGATGAGATAGTGAGAGGTCTAGTGAATTAAATCTGATTTAATTCACATGCAGTTATCAATCATGTAACTCATAATTAACTATAGATAGGTCACTGCATTTCAATTATGAGGAAGACCCAATTGATATTGGAGTTAAATGGAAGTGAATTATCAATTGTATAATCATCCAAATTGTACAAGTGGTGCATGCAGTCAGAAGAAGGCCTAAAATAAATCATTCCTTAATCAAATAACTCACTAATTTTAACCATTTGAATTTCCATTAAAAGGAGGAATGAAGGGACAAGTTTAATCATTTTTTTGGTCAGCACAATTTGGCGAGACCAAGCAATAAGAAGCACAAGTTTGTGTGTGGAGCTTGTGAGAGAAAAGTGTGCCAAGAGAATCCTGTGCACAGGTTGGTAGTGAGATACTCAAAGATAGTGCATAGAGCTCTCAAGATTGAGAGAAGAATTGTATTGTTTCATATTCTTGACTTAATGAAATAGAAAAATAATGGGGTTCTTAGCTGAGGCTTTCACCATATACATATTTGTGTTGTGTAATTTAAATTCTTTCTTTTTCTTGTTCATGTGATTATGTGATTGTAATTGGCTTCTACGATTTGTAGAATGGATTCAAGTATTTTTTTTAGCATATTACAATATTTGTTGAATATATGTGTATTTTATACATGGTATTAGAGAAGGAATCACTATATAAGAGAAGAATATGAATTTGTTTTGAACAAGTGAATCAAATTTTCATATTTATTCTTCAGGACCAGCAACATATCAGGATGTCTTTCTGTGGATTGAGACTTGAATATGCCCTTTAGGGTAGTTCAAATTACATAGCTTGGAAGGGTAGGATGGAGGCAGTGTTGGAGGACAACAGGCTGAAGGAATTCATAGACAATGATATTCCCAGGCCTGCATCAACATATGCTCAAAATATTGATGCATGGAAGAAGAATTTAGCAAAGGCGAGGAGGATTATATTAGAATGAGTTCAATGTCATATTTTCTTGAACCTCCATGGAAGGGAAACTCCATGTGCTATGTGGAATTCCTTAACATATTTGTTTCAAAATAACAGCAATGAAAAGAAGTTGGCGCTCAAGGACAAGCTTAGAAAAATCAAGATGGAAGAGAGCAAGACAATACTAGAATACTTGATGAAGTTCACTCAATATCGAGATGAGCTTGGAAGTTTTGGTGTTTCCTTTCCCAAATATGATCTGGTGAGCCTAACACTTATAGGCCTTCCCAATATTTGGCACAACTACCAAGTTTTGGTAAATGGGAGGTAGAAGCTACTAGAGTGGGAGCGATTGTGATATGACTTGGTGCAAGAAGAGATTCATTGGAACACCAGAGATGGGACCTCTTCCAAATAAAAAGAATATTTTTTATTAGTCGGAAAAGGAAATAAATTGAAGGGAAATAAGTCTCATGGTGAACAGGGAAGAAATAAATACTTTTCCAACATCAAGTGTTTTCACTATCATGAGTTCGGGTACTATGCCATGAAATTTCCATAGAAGGCAAGCAAGAAGGAGCCTACAATAGCAACAACAGGTGCATCTCTAGCTTCAAATTTCGAACTTGATTTCACTCTCATTGCATGCATGTAAAGCATTGTAATGGGATGTATGTGGCATCTCGACAATGGTGCCTCGTTCCATATGAGAGGAATATATATCTCTTTAGTGACTTTAAGGAGAAAGAACTAAAGTAGAACATAGAGTTTAGAGATGATGATGGGAGGTATAACGCGACCGATATTGGTACTGTTACCTTTCAAAGGGAATATGGCTCCACTCTCAGACTCACAAATGATGTGATATTTAGAAAAGGAAAGGTTTTCCTTAGGCACATCGCCACGAGAAAAGTGAAATAGATCTGTGTGCGATTCAATAACCTGTATTCTCTTGTGATCGAAGATACATGCAAAGCCTTGAGGAGCAAGGAGAACGTTAGAGACTTGGTGGTTGAGAGGGAGCATGAATTACCTCTCAACATGCATCCTTAGAAGAGGCCTCAGAAAGTTGTGGAGCAACCAAAATTGGAGAAGCAGTTTGGAGACCGAGTGGAGACATCCACTCAAGCAGAGGCCTCTAGTAAGGGAAAATTTCGAGCCAAGTGGGCAAACGGAGCACATGTAGCCATACCTTCAGGTGAGAGGTGGGGAAATGTTAAGTGATAGTCCCAAGGGTGAAAAAATTTGAGCAGGGTCAATTAAGATGTCTTCCCTCATTGATCATTACCTCGCTATAGGGGCCCATAGTACACAGTAGTAGGATGGATCAGTGGTGGTTGATGTAGTAAGATGTCAAAATTACATATGTAGAGACTAGTAGAAGTCAGATACTTGGGGGCGCAAAGAATATTTGGAAGAAGTGTAGATGGCATAGTGCAGAGTCAGCAACAACATGGAGTTTTCAGTAGATAGTGCAGTAGCTACTAGCAATCAGAGACTTTTGTGACAGGTGCATCATATTGATCACAATTGATTCAGTTCGGATGATTTTCAGTTTCAAAAGTAGTAGTAGCAACAACACTAGAGAGAAGTGTTGCATGTAGAACATGCTAAAGGTATAAAATCGAGATAGATTTGATTTCATTTCTTGTTGATAGGGAGTGTTGAAAATGGAAAAAATAAATATTGAAAATGGCACCAAAAGGGATTCTAATTTAAATTTCCCTTAATTAAATTATATGGAAATTGTAATTCCACATCACATGACAGCTTGTGTGAGTTAACAAAGTTAGGAAGACTTAGTTAGCTCATTCAATTCGATTTTGAGGTAAAACTAGAGGCATGTAGATTTCACTATAAGTTTTAGGGGGTCCAGTTGCATTTTATTTTGAGTTGTAATTTTTTAACTTAAGTATTTGAGTTAAAATCAGTTTAACTAGTTCTAACTGGTGGATGAGCTAGTGAGAGGTCCAATGAATTAAATATGATTTAATTCACATGGAGTGATCAATCATATAACTGATAATTCACTATAAATAGTTGATGCATGTCAGTTATGAGAAATACCCTGTTGATATTGGAGTTAAAGGGAAGTGTACTATCAGGTGTATAACCATCCAAGTTGTACAAGTGTTGCATGTAGTCAGAATAATTCGTAAAATAAATCATTCCTTAATTATAAAACTCACTAATTTTAACCATTAGAATTTCCTTTAAAATGAGGAATGAAGGCACAAGTTTAATCATTTTTTTGGTGACCACAAGTTGGTGATACCAAGCAATAGGAAGCACAAGTTTGTCCATGGAGCTTGTGAGAGAAAGGTGTTCCAAGAGAGGCTTGTGCACATGTCTGTAGTGAGACAGTCAGAGATAGTGCATAAAGCTCTCAAGCCTGAGAGCAACATTGTATTGTTTCATATTATTGACTTAATTCAATATACAAATAGCGGGGTTTTTGTCTTAGGTTTTCCCCAGATACATCTTTGTGTTGTGTGATTGAAATTCTTTAACTTTTTTTTTCATGTGATTATGCGATCGTAATTTGTTTATGCCATTTGTAGAATAAATTAAAGTATTTTTTTTAGCATATTACAAGGTCAATTGAACCTATGTGGATTTTCTACATGCTTATTTGTATGCAAAGAGTGTGTTATATTAGTTTACATGAAAAGTGTTTGAAGAAATCCTTAAATGTGATGTAATAGTATAGTGGTTGTTTAAATAAAATGTAATAGTTTGGTAATTGTTTGAAGAAAATGTTGTTTTTTGGATGGGATAGTATCGTTGTGTGATAATATGGTTGTAGTTGATCTATGTCTATTTGAATGCAAATAATTTGAAGAGTTTCATGCAAGGAATTTGAAAATTTGTATGTAAATGAATGGAAAAGTGGTGTGATTATGTGCCATTATTTCAACCAATATGTCACAAGTGAAATAAGTGCAATGTTTCTGATTTGATCTCATACAAAATGTATGAGAAATGAAATTTTTGGAAAGTGTGGTTAAATTTAGCAGAGCTATGGAGATCCCATTTCCACAATTGGACATTGGAGATCGAGCCATTATACTAGCTTCCTCCTTCTACCTTAGTGTGAACCATGGATGGTAAGGGGGTATGTTTATAGATTGTTTGAATGCTTGATTGAGTGTGTGATATGATTATGTTCTGATAATATTGCATGAAGGAATGATATTACTTTAAGACAATTGTATTAACAAAATATGTGCAAAGAAAGTTTATATGCACTTGAGTTAAAGTGGGTGCTAGTTTTAGTACTATGACTAATGCTTCTGAGTTGATTGCAGATTATGACATGGTTGTTAGTCTTGGTAAAGGCTGATTTCAAATTAATAGACATGATGTCTTTATTTTTGGAACATGTGACTGACATGTGTGAACAACTGCAAAGAAAAATTCTTGATATTAACATGACCAATATAGTTTATTTTTTGTATATAACTAACACTTGGATGAATGTGATAGCACATAAAAAGACTCAATTGCAACAAGGTAAAAATAAAAGAAAGGAATTGGGAGAGAATTCCTTTGGCTACATTTGGAAACCACAATTCCAAATGAATAAGTTCTTTGCATGAATACATGAATTTTTCTTAACCTTGAATTTTTTTTTTACATTACGTGGATATGTGATATATTCATGAATATGTATTTGACAAGTTATTATCTTAGGATTGATATTTGAGATAAGAGGCTGAGTTATATTGTAAAGGAATGAATAAATATATGAGCTAATTTTTTCTGATGCAGGGATTCATAGGGAAAAAGAGATTTCCATAAAATCTTGAAGAAGGTTCATGTTGAGCTTTTATTTATGAACCCTTGGAAGCACTAGGAAATAATTGGGATTGATTCATGATGTATATTGAAAGCTTGGTGCTTTTGGTGTTTCATGATTTATTTGTGCTTGATTTATGATTTTGAATATGATTGGTGCATGGGCATGCCACTATGCTTGTGGCGTTGTATTGTTTTGTATTTCTATGTTTTCTTTACCTTTTATTCTTTTCTTTTATGATTTGAGGGTCTTAGGAATTTTTTGGAGAAAAAATAAAAATAATAGATCTCAAGGATATTTTAATGGAACCCAACAAGTAATATAAGACCTGGATGAATCTTGATGCATGAATAAAGGGTAGCTAAAGGAAATAATATGATAGCTAGTTGGGTTGGTTGGGTCCTTTGGGGTAAATGGGAAGTGGTAGGAAATTCATGAGAAAGGTAATCGGGAAAGGTAAAGTAAATGGATTTGAGGTATCAGATTCCTTGGCTATTTTGGGAACTGTTGTTCTAAATATTGTGCATGTGTAACACCCTCCCCCCACATATACCCAAGTAACCAGCCAACCGAGGTAAACATGTGACAAAGAGTTACTATGATATGATTCAACCTCCTAGGTGACCTTACGGAAGTGGAATCGATGGAAACACATCAAACATACCTTGCATATCAGAAATATAACTCCAACCAACCCAACCACTCAGGTATCCAGCCCCTGTGTCCAACTGATATTTTAGAATATTTAATCTCTGAAACCTCCCACAATATAGACATGGGTGCGTCTGGGAGGTTCTGGACGCTCCCACAACATATGCATGCGTGTGTCCAAGGACTTTCCCCATAGACCTGTGCTAGCATCCCCGAGATTTGAGCCATTTTTTCAGGCCCAGATCTGAGGTCAATGTCCAGAAATCAATTTCAAGTTCATAAATGAAATATGATAGTGGAATAATGATGCACAAGCAAACATTCAAACAAGGACTTGACTAGAACCCTACTAGCCATGACAGGAATTTCATCAAACATGTCAAAAATATGTAATATATAGGTGTAAATAACATAGTTGAGTATATGGGTCTCATAATTATCTGAGAATTGCTAAGAAGCATTTTTTCTTCAACAAATTAACTATAGTATTGTCTATTTAGGCATAGATACATTTTTCATTCAATTACGGTTCAAAACATGATTAGAACCATACATCATCACCATCATAAAACTCAATCATAGCCAACATATATGAAACAGAGATGACAAGCGAATAATAGCCATATAAGCCACAAAATAGCAAGAATATTTACCCACCAATACAAGAGGAAAAGATCTCTTATTTCCATAAGAAAAATGCAACCAAGTCTGGGACTTCCATGTTCCACCTAACATAGACATGGTTGAGCCAAATATCTCTTCATCCAGTCACCCTTGTGCTATATTCCACACATGAATGTGGGATCTCATAAACCAAATCCATCAAAATGAAACCAGAGCTTCTAAAGGCTCTAAGACTAGTAACTCAACCCACCTAGGGCTATAGATATTTTTTCCAACCGAGGCTTCAGTACTAGTAACTCAACCTATAGTTGTCGTCGGGCTCTAGGGTGTTTTTCCAACCAAGGCTCCAAGAACTAGTAACTCAACCCACAACTAAAGGAACATGAGAACCAACGAGAAAAAAAGTAATGAAATGAACCCACAACACCATGGCTATCTAGGAAATGTCAAGGCTAGGAAAATAAATTTTCAATCCATGCAATCCTCCATGTCAATGACAAATCATGACAAAGAAACCACATGCATAAACCATGCATGCCAAAACTTGTGAGGAAAATATACATGAAACGTAGTACCTGCAATCAAAACTCGTCATAGTTTTTGATCCCCATGTCCTCTTGTGCTTTCATGCTCTTCCTTTGCTTTATTTATCCAAATATCCAAGTATGCCACACTCTCCAATATTGCTCCAAGAAAACTCTAAGTATCCAAGAGTATGAGAGAGAGAGAGAGAGAGGGAATAATGAGAGCTCTAAAACCACACTAAAAAAACAACCATGAACTAATCCTTAGAAGCCTTTTTATTAATGAGGAAACTATTTTCTTAATTTTCCATTATTTTCCCTCATTTTCCTCCTCACAAGGAACTTGTGACATTTCACCTCCCTTTTATCCTATTTTCCATTATTTTCATAAATAAATGCTAATAAATGCCACTTTTCCTTTCCAAAGCCTTAGCCAATTTCCATAGCCATAATAAACCATATGAACACTCTCACTAGGATTTTTTTCCCAATATTCAGCTTCGAATATGTGTCCCATGACCTTGGTTATTATTTTTCCTTTATTAAATTTTATTACATGGATTTTTCACCAATTTTGTTACAGAACCATCCCCCTTGGGGGGAACACAGTCCTTGGTGTTCAAAAACACCTATAACCAACTAGATTGTTGTAAGAAAAACATACTGCCCGTGGATATTTATAACTTAACTCATTGCATTATTTACAATGATCATCCTTATTAGAAGAAAACCAACATGAAAACATAACAAATATAACATCATAATGAAATGACACCCATACCGCTCATTGGACGTTTATAACATAGCTCATTGGCGGTATTTACATCCATATGCACATCTACATATACCAAAAAATCATACCAGCATATACCAAAACATTTTCTTAACTAGTGAATAAGGATGGGTACATGGCCTGACTCTGATTCGTCATCTCCAATGCAGCTTCATCGGGCCCAAAGTGCTTCCATTTTACTTTAACCTGCTCGATTTCTTGATTCTGAAGCATGAGTTTTTTTCTCTACAGAATGCATTGAGGTTCCAACTAGAATTATCCTTCTAGCTCCTGTTGTCCAGGTAAATCCCCTCTGCGGAAAGAGGCGATCCCACTAGCCCTAGGGTGGGTCTACCAACTACGGGAACATACTAACATATACCTTCCTAGATTGTAAATGAAATTCAGAGCAAGGAAGATGTCCTACCTCGTTCTGATGTTATGTTGTCTTCTTCCGTCGAAGCAGGCTTGATCTGTCACTCTTCCTAATCTTGATACACACTGCTACGAATGTTCGATTATCTGTATGTACAGTCAAGACACCACGAAAAATGTAAAACCATGACAAACATAAAACAATTACAACCTATCTAGCTGATGAAGGAATGCTATAAATCTCATTATAAATGTAAACAAGAGTGGAAGATAAACATCAGATGCATTTTATTATCATAAAGACAAGGGGAGTTTACAACCAAGCCTTGATGTTGAGGCTCTCCTTCGGAAGGTCTGTATCCAAGCATGTTTCCCACACCCTCATGAAAAAAGGTCCAAGATCTCACTATGTTCTCAACACACACAACAAGCACACTCTGCACTATTCTCCCGAAGCTATGATTGCTTCTTCTCTATGCTAAATTTTTCGGCTATCTGTTCAACTAGAACATGTTCAACTATCACATCAATGAAAGATGGTTGTATTTATAAAGGAGAGGAGGAGGTCAGGATCCCTACAATAGTGGAAGGGAGGCCTTATCCATTTAGAGGTTTCCCCATAAGGTGGAAACAAGTGGCCAAAGGAGGAAGGTCACGGTTATTCAGTCGAACCACTCCCTATGACTCATCCACGAAGTTGTTGTGATCGAAACTTTGCCTCTATTTTTAAAAATATTTCCATAAACAGATTGGCATGGGTGCTTAACTAGAACAGAGCACCAACTAGCGCGGGCTCAGTGTTAATTTTCCTCATTGGCGAAAGGGCATAACGGGCTACCAGCGCCAAGGAAAAAACATGTGTTCTTAGTGGTCTGCTAAGGAAATGGTCAATAGAGGGAATGTTGTCCTTATGGAAAGGGATGCAATGATGGTATTTGCAAGGCATGACACTACTTATTGATCACATAAATGACCCTCCAATGGTCCAGGTGGATATTTTAGGGGCAGTGATAAATTACTGCGTAACAGATGCCCCCTAAAATATGAAGTCCGAACATGAGTGAGGGGTGAGATGCTTTACAATTATGTGCAAGGAACCATACGTTGCTATCGAGAGACCTACAAATCAAGCATAGATACATATCCATAACTGAAATCTCTATTGAAAATACATGAATCCATGGTATAGGCGTAGCTATCCATCAAGAAAAGGATCATGTGAATGGATCCTCGGCATGGACGCAGCCATCCGAATGAAGGGATCATATGAAATAGATCCACGACATGGGCACAGCCATTCGTATAAAGAATCATTTATATAATCATGAATGACTCATCACTCCTCGCAACTTGGACTTTTGTGATTGAAGCCCAGGGTCTTGCGTCCTAACACCATCCGATCAAAGCACAAATTCCAACATGTGAATAGATGTGTTGAAGTCGAACATGCTAGAAAATCTCTTGATTACTGGTCAATGATGTGAACCATTAACAAGTGCGAGAGAAACCACCAATAATGAAAATGGATCTCAAGGTACAACTAGTACAATCCACGGAATGTGAATAGTGAGCTAAATTCGAACACCCGTGAAATCAATCGATCGAAGGCTGATGATGTGAACCTGTCATCAAATGTGAAGAACTTTCCATTAGGGCATGCAAGCTCTAAGGTACCTTTAAGGAGTCTCTATATAAACTTCCTGGATAATGAGTTGAAGTCGACAGGAAGCGATCCGTCGAAGGAGGGTCATAATGAATCCCACATCATCGACACGAAACAGAGAAGGTAATATGAGTGTGAATCAAGACTGAAACAGAGGATCCGGGAATGTAAAAACTGCAGAAGGATTTGCTCTTGAACATATCGGCGATACGACTTTGGAATTTGGAAGCATTTGACTCAAATAGGATCAAAGGTCATTTTGACAAGATTTATAATAAAATGAGAGGCAAACGGATTTCCCAAACCCATGGAGGCAAAGTGACAGAGTGAAGATATCCCAACCCGACACGAACTGCAGACAAGTGTCATGTTAAAGAGTGACATACTGTCGACACAACTGAAGAATAACTTCCATTTTCCCCCATCATTTATGGCAAGTACCTCTTTATTTTTACACAAGCTTGAAGAGGATAGCATATGCTTGTCATATAAGTTTTTCCTTTGGAAAAATCCAACCTAGTACATTTTACGAGCCCTAGGAAGGAGGAACTCGAGTAACGTCATAATGACAGAGTCCGATGTCATCAGTTTTAATGAGTCTGACAAAGGGAGAACTCGACATATTTTCATGTTTAGAGAGTTTGAAAAGAAGGCAAAAAATAAAACTCCAACAGTCCATTTTCTTAGGTAGTCTCACAGATCCGAAAAAGTAGAAAACTGTGTCTGAGAGAACCTCTTAGTTGTGATCGGCTAAGGTATTCATTTTTCGTAAATAATCTATCCCAGCCCGAAAAAGGGGTAAACGTATACTGAGTAGATATCGTTTCACAGCCAATTTAACGAGATCAAAACGACAAGTGTCTCGACAAAATTTTCAGTTTTAGAGAGTCAGAAAAGAGATGAAATGTGACTCCACCTAGAGGAACGAGTGGTATAAAGGGTAGCAACTGGTTCCAGTAATGGTGGAACTACTTAGAACAAGTAAAGGTCAAGAGGCTGGCTAATAATACTACTGATCGCAATGGTTCCTCAGGAATGGGTAAAACAACCAACTGAAGGCATATGATCGGCCAAGCAGATCATAACGATGGAATGAGAAAACCAAGGCTCATCTGGAAAAACAGGCTGATAAAATGGCAATCACGAGAGGTAAAATGGGAAATGTTCCATTTTTACACAATCTTGAAATTAGGAAACTTTGCTTGAATTAATTGGTTTCATTTTTACACAAGCTTGAAACAAAGATAAAATATGCTTGAAACTAGTTTCATTTTTACACAAGCTTGAAATGGAAACAAACTATACTTGCAAAAGTAAGCATGCCCCCAGCATGGTGACTCAATTCGAGGTACATGCCCCCCAAGCTTCAATGCATATGAAAGGTGGATGGAGTGAAGGTTCAAATTAAAAGATTAAGGGGAAGACTCGACTGGGATTTTACGAGATCTAAACAAAGACTCGAATTGAACGGGAACATGTTTCATTGTTTTAACGTGGTTGACACATTAAAAGAACTATCCTCATAAGAGCTTGTTTCATTTTTTAAGGAGCTTGACACAAGAAAAAGAACTCTGCTCTGACAACCTTGTTTTATTTTTTAAGGAGCTTGACACAAGAAAATGAACTTTGCTCTAACCAACTTGTTTCATTTTTTAAGGAGCTTGACACAGGAAAACGAACTATGCCCCGACAACCTTGTTTCATTTTTTAAGGAGCTTGACACAAGAAAAAGAACTATGCTCCAACAACCTTGTTTCATTTTTTAAGGAGCTTGACACAAGAAAAAGAAATATTCTCCAATGATATCATCATGTTGAATAAGAATTCATGGCTTCCAATATGATGGGAGAACAACATCTCGGAAATCGGGACCCAATGCCCCCAGTACACGGTGCACAACGACACTATCACTGAATGCGGGCATGGGATAGGTAGCCACATAATTAACCTGCGGCAATGATAAAACTGGCAGATAAAAACCTGGAAGGGATGATGGTAGACTAGATGCCATGTTGGGACCAAAGAATGAAAGTTGATCAATGGTCACGATCCGACCTTTGTGTGGAAAACAAATCACACGAAAGAGGGAAGAGACAAGTGCACCCATGACATAAGTATAGTCGTGCCCCAAGAGTAAAATGTAATCCAAGGGGCCTGGAACAGCCATCACGTCTATATGGACGGTTTTCCTTCCCAAATTAATAGGCAATTTGGGAAGTATCCCTAACGGTTGACTAGTTCCTCTGTTAAATGCCAACAAATTCTGTGTAACATGCATAAGCGGTGGAGAACCAAAATCCTGCCAAGTAGTGGAAGACAGAATACTAACAGACATGCCTTAATCTATAATGGTGTTGGGTACGACTAGATCAAAGGTCTGTATTGTTATCTAAAAAGGCACATAAGACGAAAGGCGGTATCCTGCAAATCGACTCCAATCAAAGGAAGCGACCAAACTACTTGGAGTGGGTACCATCGAACCGAGATGGTCTTCCCCTGGTGTTATGGTAGAATAAGGAGCATTATCTGCCACCTACATCATGGAGGCATAAGGAGTATCCTCCGGGACCTCCATCATGGGAGGCAGAGGAGTAGCTTCCAGAGGTACAAGGACGGGAGAATATTTCTCCAAGTCTGAGGAATCTAAAGAAATAAGAAGAACATGAGGGATGTGAGATCCACTCTCAACGGAAAAGACCTGGTGCACTGCAGAAGGGGCTAGATCAACCGATCCCATGACCAATGGTTGGTCAAGGATGGATTCATGATGGTGAATTTCCAGGGGAGCATGATCAAGCAAGGATGACTCTTGACTGATCGTTGAATCAACTAGTGAAGGACTCAAAGAAATTTGTTTGTAACCAACCAGAAGGCACGGTGCAGAAACAATCAATTTGTCCAAAACTCTCTTGTCTTCATCCATATACGAACAAAGGTGAATGGCATGGTGCCCTTCATACAACTTACAGGGATTGGCAAGCTTACCCTACTTCTTAGGAGTCTTAGCACTAGTTGAAGACATGCCCCCAACCTGACTCCTGGAAGCCAAAGGCAATGGTGGACGACCGTTGGACCATACTTCGAGCACCTTGGGAATGCCAGGGAAATCTCGAAGAAGATGGTTTCCCTGGAACATGCAAGGGAACTTAAATTTTAGCAGAGGGTTGGAAGGTTCACCGAGAGTAGGTGTTTTAGAAGCAACAACTGTAGAATTAGCATCTCGCTTATTTGGATTCTTCTTCTTAGTCTTATTCTTCTTCTTCTTAGCCACCTAGGTACTAGAATCCAAAATTTCACCAGGCGAAGTAGAAGATGAGGATGAAGAAATAGGCGAAGAAGGGGAGAGGTCCACCTTCAAATCAATATGGCGTTGCTTAGGCAGAGGAGTGGATGGTACGGTAGCCGAAACACTTGAGACCACAGAGGTCGAGAATAACCAAACAGGCAAACCAACAGTTAACCCAGGAAGGGACAATGTTTCCATATAAGGAGCACCAACATTCCCAAAAGCAGGAAAAGGACTAGGATTCCCTTGAGAGGGGATTCCCTGGTTGGTAAACTCTAGAAATGTTTCCATTGGAAACAACCGTAAAAAAATAATAATAAGGAAAATAACTTTAACCAGGAATATTTCGTGGGCAGTTAATTTTTTAAAACATTGAAACAAAACTCTATCATTTCATATTTCAAGAGTCGAGAAACATGCAAAAGGTGACTTTATCACTTTTAGATTGAAAACGAGCGTGAAAGGACAAGCGCTCGATGATATTTTCAAATTTATGGAGTTATTAAAGATCTGAAATGACTGCTCAGGTAGTCTAGGAAAAAGGGTGTACCAGGTTCCTGTGAACTGCCATATACACCTTGGTAATCAAATGAAAGAAGAATTGACCAAGGACTTGACGTACGTGCAGGTAGTCTCCCCAAATGTTGTGTTCAGTGTATCATGGTTACAGGGCGAAAGACTCGGCTTCCTATGGATAAAAGGAATGCAACCTAGAGGGGTCTCCCTTTAGATACTCGACGGTACAGGGAGCACAATTCCGTACTAGCGCTGTCTGGAGCCAGATGGAGAACGACAGCCACTAGGTTTTAAGACGCCAGAACACGTCTCTAGCCTAGAACACTAAAATGTTTGCGTTAAGTTCCAATGTTTCCTTAGGTTCATTGAGTAAATTTTAAAGTTAATCTTGAATTATGTCTCGGTTTCAAGGCCCTACCGCTATCATCCGAATCTCGTATATGCAGTTATATGAGAAAATAAATCTTTCAATTCGATGAATGATATCTAGTTAAGGGAAGAGCTTCAAACAATGATGAGACAAACAACAACACTGAAAACGAAACTTTTCCAAAATAGATGACTTTCACTATCCAAAAGTAATCTTAAACATTCAATGATGCAAATAATGCAACGTAATCTATGCAAAATCCTCTTTTTTGAAAACTATGCAATTGTAATCTATGCAAAATTTCCTTTTTCGTTTGAAAGAATAAGAATGCACTCAATGCATTTTTCGATGAATGAGAATCTACTTAATGCATGCTTTTAATGAAATAGAATGCACTCAATGCGATTTTTAGCTTTCAATCATTAAACAATGTAATCTAAGTTCAACGATAAATCTCAAAAAATACTTTTCAATGCAATGTGATCTAATGCATTTAACGAAAAGAAAACTTTTAAACAAAAAATAAAAGAACGCAGATCTCCTTAATGGAAGGATGAATGAAAAAAGGATGCAAAACAACACTAAGAATGTGATTGTTGTTTTAAACACTTTGTAACGAAATCCCTCAAAAGGCTACAAGAAATATGAGGTCAAGTACCAAAAGGACTTCCAAAGCATGAGCTCAAAACAAGGCATTCATCCCTTTTTACATCAATCAATCATAGAAAGAAGACTTTTCAGTTGAACAAAGAGCAATGTAATATATGCTCATAAGTGAAAAAGTAGAGGGGAGACCGAGTAAATCATATAGATAAAAACACCAGAAGGGAAAGACACACTGGTGGAGGAGTTAGGGAAAAAACCTCAATTTTTCACTCACCCTGAAATTGGCACGACTTTTGTGGGTGCAACTAGTGCCAATTGGTGCGACTTTCTCACTGAAAACTAGTGCCAATGGCCAATTGGGGGGGGGTTTCTAATTGACAACTAGCGCCAATCAGCACGACTGTCAGAAAAATAAAAGTTCCTATGCCTAAACAGGAAAAACAAAGAATTTCTCCCAACCAAGACCAGACTCACCAGTTCAAGCAAAAACTAAAAGATCGTAATTGATGAAAAACACAGGAACAAACATGGAAATGGTTGTTCGACTAAATCCTTCAAATGACTAAGACCTCAGAGAGTGACAAAATCAAAGGAAACTCCCTAGTGGAGTCGCAAATTTTTTCAAGAGTTAAATCCCCTCTGCGGACAGAGGCGATCCCACTAGCCCTAGAGTGGGTCTAGCATCAAACAAAACACGCTACGATACCGATTCCTAGTTACAAAAGACAAAGCTAAGATAGATAGCCTACCTCAAGTCCTACGTGGCTGTCGTCAAAGAAGAAGTGTTGCTTCCCATTCCTAGCTTGACAGATCACGATCCTTTCGCTTACCATGTCTGGACACATGTACACATGCAGAGAAGAAACGACGACATACAACGTAATGATTAAAACATGTAGCTATAAATAAATCGGAAAGGATTGAACTAAATTTCATTACACAGATAAGAAATACAATAGTGAAACCAATAACGTAGTCGAGCATATATTAAAATGTGAAATAAAGATTACAACTGAGTTCCAACGTTGCGTTCTTCCTTTGGCAGGGCCTCTAGTGGACCGTGTGTCACAAAGTTTGTCGGGAATTTGGACAAGGCTCTCTCTCTTACGGGTTTCTCCTTAGCTTTGCTTTCAATAGTTGCTCAGCTATAGTTTTCTTCCCAAAGTTTCAACTATCTAGAAAATGGAGAGGGCAGGCTTTTATAGAGGGAGAAGAAGAGGTTAGGCTCCCTATAATCATGGGGGGAATTCATATCTCTTAGGAAGGTTCCATGAGAGGTGGAAAACCACTTCCTAAACAGGGAGATCCAGAGGCAAACAACCCAACCTCATTTTGATGATTCATTCTGAAGTTGTTAGAATCAAACTTCCGCCTTCTATTGTTAAAAAAAATTCCTTAATAGGCTTGGCACGGGTGTGACACAGGGACAGAGCGCCAACTGGCGCGCCCACTAGTGTGCATTTTCCCCATTGGCATGAGGGATGAACTGGCTACCCACGCCAATGCCAAAACATGGGCTTTTAGGGTTTTCCAGAGGAAATGTTCTTGAGGAGAATTATTTTCCTTATGCAGAAGGATGCCATCAAGGTGTTTTCAAGACATTTTACTGTTCGCAGGTCACAGGAATAGGCTTCCAATGTGCGGGACGAGGGATTGCAGGGACGGTGACAAAATGTTGTGTAACAGCTCCACCTACAATACAGACTATTAAATCACATGATCAACATCTTTAACATATTTCTTAAGCAATGACACGTGGAAAACATCATGGACTTTCATTGTCGAAAGCGTTGCAAGTCGATAGGCTACTGGCCCAATCCTCGCAATAATATTGAAAGTTTCACAAAACCATGGTGTCATCTTGGCACATGATGTAATTTGCAAGGAGCTCTTCTTGGGCTTGATGTGAAAGAAAACATATTCCCCAACCTGAAACTTCTTAAACAACATGTTTCGATCTGCATAAATTTTCTACCTATCTTGTGCTTATTTCAAATTCTTCTTGATTACCTACATTTCTTGTTCCATTTCTGCCAACATGTATGGTCCAATCAACACCATGTTAACCAGATCACTCTAACTGAAGGGGGTATTGCAACTCTTCCCATACAATGCCTCAAATGGACTCATCCTCAGGGATTCCTGATACCCATTGTTGTAAGTCAACTCTATTAGTGGAAGATACTATTCCCACTTCCGTTACTGATGCATCACATACATTCTCAACATGTCCTCTAATATCCTCTTGGCCCTTTTATATGTTCATCTATCTGTGGATGATAAGTTGTACTGAAGTCCAAATCTATGCCTAAACCTGCAAACAACTCCTTCAAAAAATTGGAAGTGAACTTTGCATCCCTGTCTAACACAATATTCTTTGGAACACCATGAAATATGACCACATATCTGATTAATACCCACGCTATATTAGTAGTTGAAAATGTATACTTCACTCGAATTATGTGTGCCGCCTTTTCCAATCTCTGAGAACACTGTTTCTCCCTTCAACTAATCAAACAAGTCATAAATCCTCGACAACGAATACCTGTTCTTGATGGCCACTTTGTTCAACTTCCCGCAATCAATGCATAGTCTAAGAGTACCATATTTATTCTTCACAAACAATAATGGTGTGCCCCAAGGTGATATACTTAGCCTAATGTATCCCTTGTCAATCATCTCCTTCAGCTACAAATTAAACTCTACCAATTCAGTTGTGCTCATCTGATAAGGTGTTTTTTATGCTAGTGCTACCCTTGGTACCAACTCAATCGAAAATTCTTCTTCCCAGTGAGGTGGAAACTCCAAAATATCTACGGGAAATACATCCTCAAACTACTGTATAACTATGTACCTGCTCAAAACATCTGCATCCTCAACTTCCTTAACTTTCTCACTAGAAATCAGCACTACAAATGACACACACCCTTTCCTGCGACTGTGCTTGGCCTACATAGATGTAACCATTCTCACGTATTTTTATTTATTCTTACCCTGTAATACTCGTGGTTCCCCATTTTCATGCAAGCACTCAATGGATTTTTAATACCAATCCACCTTGGTACTATGAAGATATAGCCAATCCATACTGTGTTCGTGTGTTTGGTGCACGCATGTATGAAATCACACCAACTTAAGGGGCGTGGCTTACCCTCTTAAGTTATTGGTCACAGGTATAAAAGGAAGTGGAGTTAAGCAAGTTAGTGGAACATGCTAGAACATAAACATACTAGATAGAGAAATAGCATGAATATTCAAACTAAAACTAAAACAAATAAAACAAAAGCTCTAAATAGAGTCAAACAACTACAATAATCCAAACGGTGGCTCTTTTGGCCCCTCTTATTGAGTGCTGGTACGAAATGAGGATGAAAATTTAACCCTCTTGCCAAAAGGCCCTTAAAACTTGGGTTCTAAGTCCTGATGAAAGGATATCCTTACTTCCATGCTTGCTTCAGTGAAAAGTCTCCCTCTATCTACTGTGGTGGACTGAACTTTTTGGATGGCCAAAAATTGAGTCCCCTCTATCTCAGCTCTGGATCACACACTGCTGGTATTTCTTGGGGAAATTCTAGCCAGCATAGCAATGTGCTCTCCAATTGTTCATCTCTTAGTGGTATTTTATTGGAGAATTCAAATCCTCCTTCCCTCTCTTGGTACATTGTGGATGGTGACCCAAGAGAGGGGGATGATTCCATTATCTGCCACAAATATACCATTGTGTGCTCCCTTGATGTTTAAGGAGGATTTGGTGGCTATCCTTAGGTGGCTTCAAGCGTGAAATCACTATCATGGAGTGTGCTTTTTGTGGTCCCGGAAAGTGACTTTCGCCACTCCCAGGATTGCACACATTTTAGGTCAAAAGGCGTGCTAAGGCGCTCTTCTCGAAGGATTATGCACGCAAAATCATTTATGACTTGCTCAAATTTGATTTTTCCTTAGACCTTAGAGATTTTTAAATACCTTCCAGATTCTCTAATGTCTCTCAGCCCTGTAAATCCTTCTACCTGACATTAAATAATTTCATCTTTGCTTGTACGATTTTCTAGTGTTAACAGTTGCCCCCTAATGTGTGAGGTCTAGGAAGAATTGTATAGCTGAAATACATTATAGAGAGAGAGAGATACCTGCGTGAAGCTCGGAATTGGAGACACCCTACACTAGTTCAAAGAATGACCATGTCCTGTGGGACCCCTATAAGCAAATATAATAAAATATAAAAAAAAATTCTACGAGGCGAGCGTGTCTCATGCTCATAATGTTGTGGCTACTTAAACAAATCTATTTGATAGATACATGTTCTGTCTCTGTCACTAATATGGTATGGATCTGGTGGTTGACGATGACGACTACTGACGCCCTCAGGGGCGTTTTTTATTTGACGATAGGTGGAACGTGGTACCAATATGCGTAAACTTGGTATGGCATATAACTGTGCATTGTACGCATAGGTGTTGGTTGGGACCTTCCCGTGTAAGCATTGTAGAAAGAGACGATTATGAAGTCACGAGTCTTCAAAGAATTTGATCAAAGTGCAACGATTGTAAGGTACTATACCATCTTGACATGAAAGCTTGTGTTGTAGTCAAATGTGAGGAGTATCAATGACATTTGTGAGCAATGATGTCTCCCACAGTGCCACCCGAGGATGCCCCTTTTATGGAGAGGGGTGATCCAACGTTCTTTTTTGGAAAATAGGTGTTGAAGTTGACAAAAAGGAAGCCTCAACTGAATGAGGGGTCACTGATATGAAGGGTGAGGTACCTAGTTGTGATGGTTTTAACATAGGCATGGTGGTGAGGGGTGACTGAAAACTGATGATTGGGGTTCAGTGACCCAAGGTCAGAGTATAATAAGCAGCTTGGAAGAAGTCATAACTATTTCTGATGGGAATCCCAGGAGTCGGTATGACTTCCAGGGTGGGTATAAATTGGTTATGAATGTCATGGAGGCCTTTGTGTGAGGGTGTTATACTCTGACCAAGGGTGTTCAGGGACTTTTTCCATGGGAGAAAAGATGAATGAGTGGGTGGGAGATGTGGTGCACCATTTTCAGTCTTTGTACACTTACCAAAAGAATAAAATAATGGGGTTTGGTTTGTACAAAACACAGAGATGGGTGCTCTAAAACATGCAAGTTTTTGCTCACTGATTACGTGAGGAAGGCGTTTTTCTAAGGGTGGGGGCCCCATTGGTTGGTCTCATGTGTGAAGTTGATGAAGTGGATGAAGAAATATCGTAGATGGGATTATGTTGATGGAGGTGTGGTGGGCCATATGCAAGGCTTGGTAGTGTGCTTTTGATCTGCTTGTACAACCTGACCGTCTAGGAAAGGGGTTTTATTTTGTATGGTAAAACGTGACCTTATGCATGGTGGAAGGGTGGGCATCAGGTGCTTCCAGGACTAAAGTGGTATGGCCATGGCGTCACTTTTGCGGTGATATATGGTCTACTATGGGTGATGAGTGCCATGGGGGGGAGGCTCTACCAACCAATGAGGAAGTTTATCATGTGCAGGGTGAGGTGATGATAAACACAGTTGGATATGTGGAACCTATGGTTGATTTATGATGGAGAAATGATGTCAGGATATGCAGATTTTTCTGGGACTCTATCATGCTGGGGGTAGAATGATACCTACTCTAGAATTTTTAGTGGATGGAGTTGCGGATGTTTTGCAAGATTTCTTGCAAAAATAACTACCTCCAGTGAAAGCATCTTCTTTATCAAATATTATTGAAATTCATGAGCTTTAAAAAAGAAGATGATAGAGGGCATATCTGCTAAAAAATTATTTTTTCAGGAGTGCAAATGTGTGGAATCACCTCAGTTCACTGTGGAGTGTTGATCACAGTGCTGCTTCCGGTTCAGAGAACGGACCTTTCGATCTCTCGTTATGGTCCTCCAAAGTTTTTGAAAACGGCGATATATAGGTGGATATGGACCTAATTCAATTCATTTGTACTTGTTGAGTTTTTGAGAGGTCAAAGGCTTCTATGGAGCAGTTCTTGCCATTGTGGTCAGCCTGAGGACTAGGGATTAGCAATATCATGCCCAGGTAATCTCCATGACATCTTGCACTTTAATTTTTTCAGTCTAAGGGTGTTGAGGTCCGTACAAACTTGGTTTGTATGGATTTTGAGTGATTTTTTCCCCTAGATTGCGCAGACGATCAGGGAAAGGGTGCGCCCTCTGTGTGTATTTTCGGGGGATTCACGTGCTCTAAGCGCTATATTACCCTGTTTTGGTACACCTTATGTGCACCTATGGAAAATACAAGTGCGCCTTGAGCATGCATGTCCAAGGGTTAGGCGTGCAAAAGGTCGAGGAATTTTTTTTTTTTTGGATTTTTTCCTCTTTTTTGATGTTTTTCTAATGGGTTCCTGTTTGGATGACAGGTTGTTGTGGAGGGAGCGGGATTGGCCCAAGCTCCATACTACATTGTTCGCCGATGATGGGGCGTGTTATCAGCTGGCGCAATGGGGGCTCCTGAAGTGCGTGGAGAACGAGCTTCTTTGGTCGGAGGACCGATTACTACGTTACTTGATCCAGCATTGGCATAGGAGGCGCAACATGTTTTTGTTGCGTGGTACTAACATTGCCATCTATCCTGGGACGGATGTATACTTCGTGACTAGGTTACTACCTCATGGTGAGGCACTGCGATATCCACTCCCTTCTGGGAGGGTGGATTTGGAGAGGTTCCAGGCACGTCATTGTGGTAGGGTGCCCCTTATGAAGGGGTGCATCAACATTGCATCGGTGATAGACTTGTTCGAGTGGTGCGCTCTGGCAGCTACATGCGACTCGAAAGGTCGTCGGCTCCACATTAGGAATCTGTCCCGTAGGTTGGAGTCTTGCATCAGCTAAAGTCTTGGAACTTATTTTATTTTCCCCATTTTGGTTATGATGGGATAGTGATGGAGCTCAAAAAGGTCCACAATGGATCAAATTTGTTTGTGTACACCATCATTCTATGCAGCATTATGTATGAGAGGGTAGTGTTGTTGAGACCAGTGGTGGTGGTGCCTCCTAGGGGGCCACGGGAGCCTCGCATGAGGAGGTTGGCTCCAGTGATATCGCGAGGTGGTGGGGGCATGGTGGGGAATTACTAGAATGCCACGACAGAGGCCTAGTTTGAGGTCAACCCCCAGATGTTTCTACCATTCCCATATCCAGGGATGGACTTCTGGGGGGATCCAGAGATGGGTCTCCCTCCTGGTTATGCTTGAGGGCCAACAGGTATGGTTTTTGTCTTTTCTGCATTTATTTGAGTATATATGTGCTTATGTGTTTTGATGGTGACACTAACATAGTTTTTTTTACTCTTGCAGATGTTGGCAAGGTAGCCCCCCCGTGGCTCGATTGGTCGACCATGGTCCTCTCCAGAGACCTTGAGGCAGTCATGGAGGGTAGGGAGGAGATGATTTTGGAGGACCTGGTGGTGGTGCTCACCCTTCAGGGGAGGGTAGTAGCTCGGCTACTATCGAGGCCACGACTGAGCGAGCTCGTGCTAATGTAGGGGCTGCACATGCTGATGCAGTAGAGGCTCGCAATGCTAAGATGACTACTCGGGTGTCAGTTCTAGAGGATGCCTGGGGTCAAGTGACCAGCTTAACCTAGGGGATACCTTACGAGGTTTTTTGGATAACCTCGAGGAGGTTTGGCTCGAGACGGTGATGGCCCGGGAGAGGGAATATCGACCTATTTTACATCAAGTGGTAGTCTCAGTTTTGACTGCAGCTCTAGTAGTGGTACCAGGAGCAGTTGTGGGTCCAGGTTCCCCTACTCAGGGAGAATCGCCCTAGAGTATATTTTTACATGGGGAAATCACCCATTATGAGGATGCTTCCCCTATTTTTTATGACTTTTTGTGTATCTTTGGGTTGGCCGATGAGTCAGCGACACTATTTTTTGTACTTAGACATATTGTTACACAGTAATTTGTCACTGTCCCTGCAATCCCCATCTCACCCATTGGAGGGTAATTTATATGATCAATAAGCAGTGTCATGCCTTGCAAATACCATCATTGCATCCCTTTCCATAAGGACAACATTACCTCTGTTGACCATTTCTTGAGCAGACCACTAAGAACACCTGTTTTTTCCTTGGCGCTGGTAGCACGTTATGCCCTCGCGCCAATGAGGAAAATTAACGTTGAGCCTGTGCCAGTTGGCACTTTGTTCCAGTTAAGAACCCGCGCCAATATTTTTATGGAATTTTTTTTAAAAATAGAGGCGAAGTTTCGATCACAACAACTTCGTGGATGATTCATAGGGAGTGGTTCGACTGAATAACCACGGCCTTCCTCCTTTGGCCTCTTGTTTCCACTTTATGGGGAAACCTTTGAAGGGATACGGCCTCCCTTTCACTATTGTAGGGATCCCAACCTCCTCCTCTCCTCTATAAATATAGTCATCTTCCATTTATGTGCTAGTTGAACGTGTTCTAGTATAGATAGCTGAAAAAGTTAGCATAGAGAAGAAGCAATCATAGCTTCAGGAGAATAGTGCAGAGTGTGATTGTTTGTGTGTGTTGAGAACATAGTGAGATCTTGGACCTTTGTTCATGAGGGCATGGAAAATGTGCTTGGATACAGACCTTCCGAAGGAGAGCCTCAACATCAAGGCTTGGTTGTAAACTCCCCTTGTCTTTATCATAATAAAATGCAT
Source organism: Pinus albicaulis (assembly GCA_034641835.2). NCBI lineage: Eukaryota > Viridiplantae > Streptophyta > Pinopsida > Pinales > Pinaceae > Pinus > Pinus albicaulis. The sequence goes on along the minus strand of CM076578.1, from coordinate 1,376,082,092 downwards.
CTGATGTTTATCTTCCACTCTTGTTTACATTTATAATGGGATTTATAGCATTCATTGATCAGCTAGATAGGTTGTAATTGTTTTATGTTTGTTATGGTTTTACGTTTGTTGTGGTGTCTTGACTGTCCATACAGGTAATCAAACGTTGGTAGCAGTGTGTATCAAGCTTAAGAAGAGTGACAGATCAAGAGGCTTCGACAGAAGAAGACAACATAGCATCAGAACGAGGTAGGACATCTTCCATGCTCTGAATTTCATTTACAATCTGGGAAGGTAGACGTTAGTATGTTCCCGTAGTTGCTAGACCCACCCTAGGGCTAGAGGGATCGCCTCTGTTTGCAGAGGGGATTTACCTAGACAAAAAATTGGCGACTCTGATGGGGATCAGTGGGAGTTGGTCCTTCCTTCATTGGTTTTTTTTTTGGCTTTTTGTTTGATTAGTCTACTTTTCTGGTTCACCTTCCTTATTGTTAAACCCATGTTCAGCCCACAGAAGACTAGATCTAGCCTCTATTTGTCCATTTTCATAAATTTCTAGGGTAAACTCGATTGGCGCGGTTATACTTCTGACAGTCACGCCAACTGGTGCTAGTTGCTAGTTAGGCACTCGTGCCATCCCCTGTTTGGCATAGATTACAGCCAAACAAGCATGCCAACCTTGCTTGGTTTTAGGGTTTCCTTGTTCTTGGGCTCTCTGAGTTTGACTTTTGGTCCTGGTTCATTTTATCTAGTTGATTGAGTGCTTTGAAGTCATTTTTTACTATGTTTAGCCCTTTTCCTCTAGTTGTTTTCCCTTTTCTGTCAGTTTTTAATTTTAGCCCTAGGGCTTCTAGGTGCTTCAGTGTGCTGAGCCTCCCATGGGAGTTTTGGGTCTTTGATTTCCCGGTCAACTTTGTTTTTTCTTATTTACATTCATCTTGTCGAGTCCAATTGAAGCATTGCGTTTATTGGGTGATTGTTCTCTCTTTGGTTCAATTTCTCTTTGTGTTGCTCCAAGCCTAGATCACATGGTTTGTTTGAGTCTCTTTCGAGATTCTTCTTCACTTTGAGGGATTTCGTCATCGTTTTGAGTCTTGATTGTGCTTGTTTGAGTTGAGTGGATTTTTTTTGTTTCATTTCTCTCTTTATCATTCTCAAATTGATTTTTTCATTAGTTTTTTCATTTATTTAGTGAATTTTCTCTAATATATTGAAAAATACCAAAAAAAAATATTTTTCATTTTTATTGGAATAGTGAAAATTGAAAAATTCTTCGCATTACTTGCATTATATAATTCTAGATAAAAAATTTCCAGTTTCATTAGCTTGCATTGAAACAGTAGTGGATGTTTTTGTGTGTTCATTTTTCTGTCATTTGAAAGCTCTCAACTCTCCCGTAGATAGCTCTTCATTGAACAAACTGATATTTCGTGGCATGTAGTTTGGATCTAGAGGTTTTATGAGATACAACATTTGGTAGGGCCTTGAAATCAAAATGTAAATTGAAGATCAAATTTAAATTTTACTGAATTAACCTAAAGGCAACATTGAAACTTAATGGAACATCTAGTAGTCTAAGGTAGAGACATGTTCCGGTGTCTTTAAGCCTAGTAGCTATCGCTCACCATCTGGCTACAGACAGTGCTAGTACAGACTTGGAGACCCCGTTAGGTTGCAAATCCTTTATCCATAGGAAGCCGAGTCTGCCGCCTTTTACCCGTGATACACTGGACACAACATTTGGAGATATTACCTGCACGTACGTTAATTCCTTAGTTGATTCCTCTTTCATTTTTACCAAGGTATATATGGCAATTCACGGATATCTGGTACACCCATTTACCTAGATTACCAGAGCAGTCATTTTGATATTTACTGACTCCCTAAATTTGAAAATATCATCAAGTGCTTGTCCTTTCACGCTTATTTCCAAACTGAAAGTGATAGAGTCATATTTTACTCGTTTCTAGACTCTTAAAACATGAAACAGTAAATTTTTCCAGTTTCAATGTGGTAAAAGTAATCACCTATAATCACACGCCCATTTAGAGATAGATTTTTTCGACCTTTTTTTGTTTGCCTTGGTTTTTTCCCGTGTGTCTTTGTTTTTTATCTCTTCCTCTTTTTTGCTATAGTCACAGTGGCGGAACCATCAGTTTCTTCTACTGGTAGTCCTTATACAGATGATTCATCAGAGGTCTCTTAGTCCTCTGTTGAGCATCAGCATCCCATTGTATCTGATTTTCCCTACGGGAGACCAGTTATATCTGAACCTCGCTTTGGAGGACCAGTTGAGTTCAATTGGCCTTTTTCCAATGCTTGGTTTGGATTTGGATTAGGGGAACACTTCCTTCCTCTTACATCGGGATCACCCTTTTTGGATGTTGTTATACCTCCTAGTCCCCATCATCTTTTAGAATATCTTACGACAGGGTCAGATATGGACTCATCCAGTCCTACTCCTAGTGAGGGAATTCCTACTTCTGCTGAAGATTACCAAATTTTTCCCGAAGACATCCCCGAACCTTCTATTATGTCTTCACCCGGTCCATCGCTCCCAGCTAGATATAGGTCTTTAAGTCAAGTCATGGTCGCTATTTCCTCTATGGGAGTATCGACTCCGTCCACGAGACCGACCATTCCCTCATTAGGGATGTCACCATCGACACCTCTCATGGAATCTCCTTTTGTCACATCGACACCTATTAGACCTAATGTCTGTGTGGCTATTTCTATGCCTATTGTCACTACTCAGTCAATTAGGACCTCGTCAGTTCCTGAAGATGTTTATATAGCTTCTGTCATTCCAGAGAGAATTTCTCTCGAGGAGTATCGGATGTCTTTACAGTCGTCGATCTCCGAGGTTGGTCAGTCCTCTCAAGATCTTAATCGTCCTTAATTTTCCCATTATGAAGCAGATGGTTTCCTGATCTATGTATTTCCATATCAATATGATGAGAAGGGAAACCCCCTTCGTTTTCCTGCTCGTGAGGCTTATCATCATATTAACGGTTTTCTATCTACCCAAACTTTGCAACCTTCGAATCAACAAGGGAAACCCTTTCAAGGACAACCTTTGTTTGCGCAAGGATATGCTTTTGGCCCATAAGGAAAACCCTTCCAGGGACAACCTTCGGCCCAGCCAGGGTATGCGTATGACCTGCAAGGACAGCCCTTATAGGGACAACCTTCGGTCCAGCAGGGATTATTTTACGACCCACAAGGGAAATCTTACAATCCTCAAGGTCAACCTCTGCAACCTCACCCTATAGTCCAACCAGAGCAACCTCAAGGACTGGCAGGGAAACAGGGGCATCAACCTGGACCACCATACGGTCCTGGGGGGAAAACCCATCCTTCTCAACCTTCGGTGCAACCTCAGCAACCTAATTTTCCAATTGGTCAAAATGTTGCACAGCCATGGCCATCTTATGGTCCTATCATAGGTCAACCTGGTTATCAGGCACAACCTGGCCCACTCCTGCCATCAGGCCAACTTTCTCAGCCAGGGAAACCTGGTGTCCCTCATCAGCCAGGTCAACCTATTCAACCAGGACAACTTGTACATCCAGGTCAACCTGTTCAACGAGGACAGCCTTCACAGCCTGTTAACTTGCTCAGTCGCCGATCTATTCTATGCCACAGCTGAATCCGCCTGTGCGCCCGACTTATCCAACTCAGCAGGGCCCCACTTACCAGCAGCCCGTTCGGCCCCAAGGCGGCTATTACCTTCAAGGTCAGTTTTGACTGGTTTACAACCCGCCCCAAGGTTTTGGTTATTACCTTCAACATTCAGGCTATACTTATACTCCGCAGCAAAATCCATACAATGCTCAATCGGGGCCCACATATAATCATAATCATTACCCTGATTATCAACCCCCGTATCCTGGTTTTCAGCCACCATATCAACCCAACTATCTGGCTTATACCCCCTATGGTCAAAATCCTTTAGGACAACACCAATGGGGGCAGATTTATGCTCAACGAGGGTGGAGTACATGTATAGGTCCTTATCGGGGACCTTTCATGCCTTTTAACCCCTAATTACCTTTTCTCGCCATGTTGGAGTTACCGGACGTGTCCAAATTGACCAATGATCCGATTCTTCGTAATCCATATTGGCCTCCGATTTCGATGAAGGTGCCTGGTGATTGTCCTAAGTTTGAGGGTAAATCTGGAGAAGACCCCCAAGCACATGTCATGACATACCACTTATGGTGTTCTTCGAATTATTGGGTGGATGACTCGATTCATCTGCATCTTTTCCAGTGCACTCTCACCGGGGCTGCTGCTAAATGGTACATAGAACTGCCCCGTGGTATTTTTCAAGATTTTAATACTCTAGCTATGGAATTTCTCACACATTTCTAGTTACTGGTTCGTTACAAAGCCGGGACGCAAACCCTGAATTCTCTGAAACAGGACAAAGCTACTCATATTTAAGATCACATTCACGAATGGAGACGTCATCGTTGTTTGATCAAGTTTGACATTCTTGATCAGCTTCTAACTCACTGGTTCACTAGCTACTTTGTCAATAAGATTGCACAAGACATTGCTATGGGGGCATGTGTAACCGAGGAACAAGCCATTTCTCGTGCCCAGTACCTCGATTTACTATATTCCCAGTCCGAAACCTTATATGACATCTTGATTGATGCCCCACGACCAGGGACTTATAAAGCACCGGCTACCCCATTAGTAGACAGTGTTATTGGTTTCGTCTCTCAGATTTCTCGCAAGTCTTCTAATGGGAAGCAGAAATCAATTTTTTCCAACAATTCTACTCCTCCAGCTACTCCAGATTCTGGTAAGACCACGGAGTTCAACGTCGTCCAGGCCAATCTTGCGGAAAATAATTCCAAAGGGAAGAAGAAGGGAAAAGGTAAAGCCAAATCCAATGCCCCAAAACTAGAATCGTCCAAACCACGTGTTGATGATGGTTCACAGCGGAAACCGAAGTACCATTGCCTGATTTGTGATGAAGACCACTACACAAAATATTGTCCTAGATGATCCAAGGTTAGTCAACTTCTTAAGTGCTCTAAGGGAAATCCGACTGTTCTTAAGGAACCATTTCCATCTCATCAGACCCAGATGGTTGAGCAGCCTTCGCCATCTGCACCGTTTAGGTCTCAGGTTTTTATGATGAATGGTGCTGCACCTATTTCTATTGCCACTCGGTCGAAGGATTATGCTGAATCATGCCAGGAAGCTGGGAAGGAAATTTTTGATGGCCCTCCTCCCCTGCATGCCTCTGGTCGTCTTGAGATTGAGAGGCCCACTGCTGAACCCATTGTATGACCACCTTCCAAAGGTGTTCTCCGGAAGTCTTCCTATAATCTGAACACACGTGCTGCTCAACATTACAGCATTGTTGAGGATTTGGCACAGGTGCCTTCCACAATTTCCACGTTGGAAGTAATTCAGAGTTGTCCTTCTCAATAGATAGCTTTGTTATATGCAATCGGCGGAATTGACCCTATCGATTCTAGGCTTCTCACCTTCGATCTAGAGAATTTCGTCCCCTGACTTTCGCACCAGATTGCGCTTGTTATACAAGTCGGCATTAACGGCCTCAATATTCACAGAGCCATTGTGGATGAAGGTGCCTCTACCTACGTTATGTCATCTGCTTGCTGGAAGGCCATTGGCTCTCCAACCCTCACTTCATCTCCCAATGCCCTTGAGGCATTCAATGGAAGGGAATAAAAACCCTTGGGTGTTCTCATGAGTCTACCGATTACATTGCAAGGTAAGACAGTCAATGTCGAAGTGGAAGTTGTTGATGCCAAACTCAACTACAATATTCTACTCGGTGGCAGATGGACCCATGCCATGCTGTGCATTCTGTCCACCCCCTTTCGACTTTTGAAGTTTCCACATGAGGGCAAGATTATTATTGTTGATCATTTGTGTTTCTTCACCTCGTCTTCCAAGAACAATGTGCCGTACATGCATCAAATTCCTAATCCCCCCAACAGTATAGGACCAGGTTTTTTCAAGGACCCCGTTCTCATGGGTATTTTCCCCATTCCACCACCGAACACCATTCAAGTCAATTTGATCGCTAGGTTGGATGACCCGTGGATCATCCCTTCTCTTGAATAGGTTGCTTCTTTTGGAGAATCGATACCTCTGACCCCAGTTGAAATCAATTATTGTGAGATCATTGCCGCATCAGATCCTCCCCCTGCTGATAATTCTCCTTTGAGCCTGGCTCTTGATGTTTATTCTCAATCACCTTGGCTCAAAGATATAGATTCACCCGATCCTTTGAGAGAATTTTTTCTGTCTGACGAAGCTATCATGGAGACTATGTCTCTCGAAGATCTGTCGTGGAGCGATGGGCATCATCATTCCTCGTTTATGCTCGGCCTGGGGGCAATGTCTAATTTTTTCGAGCGTTTTGCATCTCAGGTTCCCTCTTCGCCGCTCCAAATGCCAATATTGAATCATGAAGTTTTCTCGGAAGGAAATCTGAGTAATATTACCCAAACGATGCTTATCGACATCTCCGTTAAACCGGGGGTCGTCGAGAACATCCATGTGCGATTCACTTGTTCTTCCGATGAGATTCAAGTGTACACTAGTCTCTTCCATTAATTTCGTGATGTTTTCACATGGTCTTATGAAGAGATGCCTAGAATCGATCCCAATATCGTCGTGCACGAAATTCCCACCTATCTTGGTGCGAAGCCTGTGCGCCAGCGTCTCTGTCCAGTGCATCCTCAAAAATCCGCTGCTATAAAAGCTGAAGTTGAGAAACTTCTTAAAGTGAGTTTCATATATCTGATCCCTCTGACAAATTGGGTTTCCAATATTGTTCCTATGGATAAGAAGCAGGGCACAATTCGAGTCTGTGTTGACTATCGAGATATCGATCAGGCTTGCCCTAAGGACAAATATCCAACCCCTTTTATCAATTAGATCATTGACGATTGTGCGGGAAGTGAGATATTTTCCCTTATGGATGCCTTTTCAGGTTATAATCAAATAAATATCCTTCCATCCGATCAACATAAGACCATTTTCATCTATCCGTGGGGAACATTCGCCTATAAGAAGCTCCCTTTTGGCTTAAAAAACGTTGGAGTGACCTTCCAGCATGCCATGTCTTAAGCCTTTCACGACAAATGTAATGTTGTTCAGTCATATCTGGATGACCTTCTGACTCATTCAGCTCTGTGCAAAGACCATTTGGAACATCTTCGCCAATTTTTTCTCTGCCGCAAACGTTACAACATCAGGCTTAATCCTCACAAGTGCGTCTTATGTGTTGACTCTGGTCGAATTTTAGGATTCATTGTCTCTAAGGACGGAATTTTCGTTGACCCTCTCAAGGTTGAGGCTATTTTTAATCTCCCATCCCCATCCTCGTTGCATCAACTTCAGAGTATTCAAGGGAAAGTGAATTTCTTACATCGTTTTATCCCAAACTATGCTGAGGTAGCCAAAGGGTTTACGTGACTTCTAAAATAGGACGTCCCTTTCTGTTGGGACGAGATTTCTCAGCAATATTTCGATAACCTTAAGACGTTTCTTGTCAACACTCCATTAATACGTCCTCCAAATTATCATTGCGATTTTACCCTCTTTTGGCTACCATATTCAGTACAATTTCCATAGTTTTGGTACAAGATGACGATGAAATTAATGAACACGTGGTTTCTTATCTGTCTCAGAACCTCCTCGACACTGAAACATGTTATGCACAATTCGAGAAGTTGGCACTGGGTGAATTCCAGGCCCTTTAGTGATTTCGCCATTACATCCTGTTACACACGGTAACCGTTATTTCCAACTACAACCCCATGAATTACATTTTTTCTTGATGATTGCTGGGGGGAAAGTACTCAAAGTGGATTGTGATCCTCCAAGAGTTTGATTTGGAGATCACTACTACCAAATCTAAGAAGTCACTGGTTTTTGTTGATCTCATTTGTTCTCTCCCTACCGAATTGGTTCTGTCTCAATCCGAGGATCATATCCCGGACGAAACTCTCTTCTTAATCATCACTCTCGATCCATGGTATGGTGATATCATCGTGTACCTCTAGGCACCAGTCGCAACCATATCGCATTGTCAGAGATACCCTATATCGTTTCGGAGTTGATTCTGTACTCCACCGGTGTTTGACCTTAGAAGAGGCTAAGAAAGTTTTGAATGACTGTCACAGTGGCGCCTGTGGCGGTCACATGTTTGGTTATGATACCGCACAGTAGATCCTTCGTGTGGGCTATTTCTGGCCATCTATATTTAAAGATTGTATTGTTGCAGTATGAAAGTGTCATGAGTGCGATATCTTCCAACGCAAGATGCGTGCACCACCTCTCCCATTACATCCTGTCATTACCATGGGCCCTTTTGCCAAATGGGGCATTTATTTTATGACGTGTAACCCTCACTCAACATGCTTATATCATCGTTGCCATAGATTGTTTCACCAAGTGGGCCTAAGCGATGCCTACACTAGCTGCAGACGGTAAGAAAACTACACAATTCATTTTCAATCATTGGATCACTCGTTTCGGCGTTCCTCAAGCCATTGTCATTGATCATGGCTCTCATTTTCGGGACTACATGATGGCAAAGCTGACATCTAAGTTGGGCTTGCGTCACGACATCTCAACGCCTTACTACCCTCAGGAAAATGGCCAGGTTGAAGCCGTGAACAAGGTAGTTGTCACAATGCTTCAACAAACAATTGGTATACACAAATCAAGTCGGCATCTCCAATTGTTTTCAGCTCTTTGGGCCTACCGAACGTCAATGAAAAGTGCAACTGGATTCACACCATTTCAGTTGGTGTATGGTCTGGAAGCTACTCTTCTGGTTGAATGTGAGATCCCTTCACTAAAATTGGCTGTGGAATTATTGCATGGTACTTCACCAGAGGAAGAACGTCTCCTATATCTCGAGATATTGGACGAAACTCACCGCTTGGCTGCTTTGGTTATCGAGGCACAGAAAAAGCGAGTTAAATCTCATTTCGATCAAACATTTTCTCCACACTCTTTTATTGAGGGGGACCTCATCCTCTTGTATGATCAAGCCCATTACAAGCTTGGGGAAAAAAAATTCCAACCTATGTGGCATGGGCCCTATATCGTTAAACATGTATTGAAAAATGGGGCTTATGAGCTGAATGATTATGAAGGTCTTCCTTTGGCACAGCCCAGAAATGGGTTGTACCTGAAGAAATATTATGCTTGAATCATTCTTGCGTAGTATATGTACATAGGTGATTTTTTCATTTTTGTGCATGTGTGGTATGGTGTGCTTTGTAAGCATTTTTCTGCTTATTGGGTCTTCCTAATTATGTAGATGTCTATTACTCCTTATGTCAGTTTCGCAGATGGTGCCTCTCGCAGTACCAGGAACCTTTCTTCGATAGCTTGGGTAATTTACAATCCTGCTGGTGAGTTGGTTAATTTATAAGGTGTTTGTCTAGGGCCTGCTACAAATAATGTTGCGGAATATAGTGCCATTTTGGAATTATTAAATGAGGCTGTTAACCTCGGTATTCGCACATTACTTGTACATCTGGATTCACAGCTTGTGGTTTTCCATCTCAATGGTCATTATTCAGTTAGAAACACATGCATTTTAAGACTGTATCTACGTATTCATTTACTTGGAAGAAATTTTGATTACATTACATATCAGCATATACCAAGATGAATGAATACACTAACAGATGCAGTAGCCAACATGGTATTAGATAGACCTTTACGCAATTTGTAAAAACATCATCATATGTAAGTAAGATCCATGTAGAAAATATATGTATATATGTGTGTGTGTGTGTGTGTGTGTGTCGAGTGTTTGCAATGTGTGCATCATATAAAACCAAAAAATATACATGTTTGTTTCAGTTACATCTGGAGACGACAGGTCTCTCAAACATATGCAAGTAAAAAGCCTAGGTGACTAATCGACATGGTGCTCACGGTAGCACATCACTGCCCGCACCAACCGGCTCAGTAAGCGGTGGAGACAACTTGGCACCCCTACGGTGTGCCTCTGATAAGCTAAAGGAACATCACCTAAATGAGCGTAATCCAGAACTCTACGAGCAATCCCCTCTGGGTTCTGTACAAGCTCATCCCCCTCGCCCCCCTCACCTTGAGGGTCATAAGCGATAGGGGTCCTCCTCGCTATTGGTGACATCCCGGCGGGCCTCTCTAGGCCAACATCTACATACATATAGGATTAGCTATTAGAACTTGCATGTATACCAAAAAATAATAAAACTCATAAAATTAAAAAGAGTCTTACCAAGCTCCTCGTCCCAGTCCTCTCCCTCTGGGAGTGGGAGGTCCGGGTCTCGAGTAAAATCTGTGCTGGCATAGGGCCAGTCCTCCACGACGATGAGCTGTCATTGGAGCCACCCAAAGAACTCAGGCCTCTAAGACATCTGCTAGCCGCCCCCTACCTTCGGCATCAGTTCTGCCCAACGAGCCATCCGTGGCTCCCTCAGTGGTGGATCTGGGACTATGGCCTCTTAGCGCTAGAAGATAGGTAGTCGTTCTAGGAAGAAAAACACAAAAATTGATCCATATCCAAACTGTTTCAGTTTGGTCTGTTTGCATTTTGTGAGTTTCCACTTGATATTTATTGTTACAGCCTCTGCCCAGTTGAAAATGGTGGGGCTCATGCACTCTGAAGCAAGCAGAAATTGCGTCTTGGTGGTTTTGTGTGGTGCCTGTGACCCTATAGCCCACATAATGGTGTATAGAACTACACTGAGTGATAAATTGGGGACAGTTTGAATGTCCACCTTGCCACTTCCTGTTCCCTTTCGTGCCCCTGGGCACACCCTGTTCATTATCATTGTCATGTTCTCTCCAGAAGGCCGTGTACTGGTCAAAATAGGGACTGCACCTTTGCATGACAATCCAGTGATGAAATATACGTCTGACACTTCGAGTTCAAGTTCTTGATCTCGAAGTCTAAACTTCTCTTGATCCTCGTCCCAGATACTGATAAGATATTGTAGTAATTCGGGTTGGGCCTGGAGACATGGTGTCATAAAGAATTTCTTGAGCCCGCAGTTCTTGAGAGCTCTCATACATTATTCTTTCCCCATTTCCTGCTCATATTCTTCACTGTGATCTCTTTCCTTCCATTCAATTACCATTTTTTCTTTTTACCTGCATCAATTTGGTCATAAACACATTGTAAGATCCCTTGGGTACTTAAAACAACAATTAATTGGCTCTATTTTTGTTAAATTTAAATGAAATATTGGGTTTCGCGGTTGGCATGGTTGTTTTAATAACAGTCGCGCCACCTGGCACGGCCCCTATGTGGAAAAGGGTCGACTGGCACAGGTCCGTGCCTGAAACCCGCATCAACCGCAGAGGCCCTAATTTTGCAATTCCTCCCCTCAGGGATGCCAAATGAAAATTAAAAGCTTTGAAACATGACTTAAAAGATGGCTAATGGAAGTGACTCTTACCTGAAAAAGACGGAATCTGGATTCGTCCACTAGATTGTTCGCAATTGTCACCTCAAGATCGCAAAGGAAATGGCTCACTATCGCTTTGCAAATAGGTAAAAAGGTGAAAAGTGAATAAGTTTTTACTATTGGTAATATTTATAACTTTTCAAATCAAAATTAGGTTTTAAAGAATTGTTTTTCCAATATTTTATTATATTTTTGTCGAAAAATTGGTTTTACACTTGCTTTTTGTGCAGCGACAGGTCTTCATGCGATTAGGACAAAGACACGAGTTGTATTTTATACTTTTTCAGACTCGGTAGAAACACAAAAAAGTCACTATTGGAGTCACCTTTCAACTCTTTTCTAACTCTCTAAAACTGAAAAGATTACCGAGTCACTTGTCGTTTTGAGTTTGTTAAATTGGCTGAGAAACGACATCTACCCAGTATACGATTACCCCTTTTTTGGGCTGGGATAGATTATTTACGAAAAAGGAATACCTTAGCCTATCGTGACTAGGAGGTTCTCCCAGACATAGTTTTCTACCTTTTTAGATCTATGGGGTTATCTACAAAAAGGGACTGCTGGAGTTTTCTTTTCCACTATCTTTTCAAACTCTCTAAACATGAAAAGACGATGAGTTCTTTCTTTGTTAGACTCGTTAAAAATTGATGACATCGGACTCTGTCGTAATGATGTTACTCGATTTTCTCCTTCCTAGGGCTCGTTAAATGTACTAGGTTAGATTTTTCCGAAGGAAAAACTTACAGCACAAGCATATGTTATCCCCTTCAAGCTTGTTCAAAAAATAATTGGGGTACTTGCCAAAAATGGTGGGGGAAAATGGAACCAGTATCATAGTCTTGTCAGCAATATGTCTCTCTTGAACATGGCACTTGTTTGCATTCATGTCGGGTTGGGACCATCTCATCTCATTCTCTGCTTGCCTTCATGGGTTTGGGTAATCTCTTTTGACCACTCATCTTCTCTTTGCCACATCACCATGACCTCAGATCCCTTGCTAGCAAATACTTCCAAATTCAATGTCGTGCTACCGATATGTTCAAGAGAAATTGGCCTCTGCAGTTTTCAACCTCCCTGTGATTCTCTGTTGGTCTTGATTCACAAATATCATGTTCCTCTATCTCGTGTCGATGATGTGGGAAACATTATGGCCCACCTTCAATCAAGTTCACTTCCTTTCGACTTTAGCTTATTATCCAAGAAGCTGGTCTAGAGACTCCCTTCAGGTGCCTTAGAGCCTACATGCCTTAATGGCAGGTTCTTCACATTTGACGCAAGGTTTTCATTATTGGCCTTCGATCGGATGATTCTACGAGTGTTCGATGCCATCTCACTGTTCACATTCCATAGATTGTACCTATTGTACCTTGAGAGCCATCGTCATTATTGGTGGTTCCTCTCGCGTCTGTTAACGACTTTCATTATTGGCTGGTAATCAGATGATGTTCTTGCATGTTCGACTTCAGCTCACATATTTGCAAGCTCGAACTTGTACTCTGTTCAAGTCGAGATGGAGTGCAAGACCTTGGATTTTGTCTAATAAACATCCAGGCTACGGGTTCTTTGTGGATTATTATGATTTATTACATGACTCTCTTGATTGGATGGCTACATCGATATCACATATCATGTATCAGAGATATAAGTTGTATTTTTATTTGCAGGTCTTCCGATGGCATTGTTTTCAATTGAATGTGTTCTCATAAAGCATTTCACCCCTCCCTCTCTCTAGGACCTCATGCTTTAGGGGGGCATCTCTTACACAGCATTTTGTCACCGTCCCTGCAATCCCTCATCCCGCACATTGGAGGACTATTCCCATGACCTGTGAACAATAAAATGTCCTAAAAACACCTTGATGGAATCCTTCTGCATAAGGACAAGAATTCTCCTCAAGAAAATTTCCTCTGGAAAACCCGGAAAACCCATGTTTTGGCATTGGCGCGGGTAGCCAGTTCATCCCTCATGCCAGTGGGGAAAATGCACACTAGTGGACGTGCCAGTTGGTGCTCTGTCCATGTGTTACACCGGTGCCAAGACTATTAAGGAATGTTTTTTAGCAATAGAAGGCGGAAGTTTGATTCTAACAACTTCAGAACGGATCATCAAAATGAGGTTGGGTTGTTTGCCTCCGAATCTCCCTATTTAGGAAGTGGTTTTCCACCTCTCATGGAACATTCCTAAGAGATAGGACTCTCCCCAATGATTATAGGGAGCCTAACCTCTTCTTCTCCCTCTATAAAATCCTACCCTCTCCATTTGCTAGCCAGATGAACATTTGGGAAGAAAACTATAGCTGAGCGACTTTTGAAAGCAAATCTAAGGAGAACCCCGTAAGAGAGAGAGCCTTGTCCAAATTCCCAACAAGCTTTGTGAGACACGCTCCGCTGGAGGCCCTACCAAAGGAAGAACGCGACGTCGGAACTCGGTTGTAATATTTCTTTCACATTTTAATATATGCTTCACTACATTATTGGTTCCACTATTGTATTGCTTATCTGTGTAATGCAATTTAGTTCAATCCTTTTTGACTGATTGATATTACATGTTTGAATCATTACGTTGTATGCCGTCATTTCTTCTTTGCATGTGTACAGGTGTCCAGACGCGGTGAGAGAAAGGATCGTGATCTGTCAAACTAGGAATGGGAAGCAGCACTTCTTCTTCGACGACAGTAGCGTAGGACTTGAGGTAGGTTATCTATCGTAGCTTTGTCTTTTGTAACTAGGAATTGGTATCGTAGTGTGTTTTGTTTGTTGCTAGACCCACTCTAGGGCTAGTGGGATCACCTCTGTCCGTAGAGGGGATTTACCTCTCCAACACATATACACCATGATATATATATATATATATATTGCAGCTCTACATGTTGTGTCACCTGTTTTGGTTTATGGACGATGTTATACTGATGGATATCTATGTTTTTGGTTTTTTATGTATGATGATTTATTCGAGGTACATTCCAATTTAGAATATTGTTAGCTATGCGATCAGTTGTTTGGTTTTGAATCCTTGGTACATGTGTAAATGTTATGTATTCAAATTGTCTTCTTAATAATTTTGCACGCAAATATTTTATAAATAGATGTGAATCTCTTGTCTCAAATGTTTGGTTTAAATGCGATGCTACTAACTGGGAATCGAGGTAGACATGCATATGGTGTATGACTTGATGGAGGGTGTCACACATAAGTCTAATGATGGCATCATATTTTTCTTGATCGTTTGTTGCTGAACCGATGCACAGATCATTTATGTAGAGTGGTGATCGGTCAGGGTGAAAGTTGACCCAGGTAGCTACTGCTAAAATTTGAGACTAGATGCTCCATCAACAAATCCAATGTAAGGTTCAGGTTGGTAATCCATGGCGACACTTTGAGTGCATTTCGTAATAATTATTTTGGTAAAAAATTTACAGTGGTTGGGTTTGTATACGTTCACTCTAGGATAGGGCTAGATTGGCCCTTATGGGTATAAATTCTTGAGGTAAAGGTCATTGACGGGGTTGCTGAGGCATGTCCCATCTGGTTCCGTCAATATGAATGCCCCCTGACGGAGGGAATGTTTTATGATATAGGGTCCTTTCCACAAGGTTTCGAACTTTCCTGGCCCTAGGGCTTCTTTTGCGACATCATAGCGGAGGGATAGTTCTCCCTCGGTGAATGAGCGAGGGTTGATGTGGCAGTCGAATGATGATTTTACCCTTTTCTTATGGGCCTCATTGTCTTTCAGTGACTGTCGTCAGCATTCATCGACAAGCTCTAATTGTAATAGGCGTCGTTCTAGAGTCTGGGTATCATTAAGGAGTTCGATGGCAGCATGCAAATTCGGGATCTCGTGGAAATCGATGCAAAAGCGCAAGGTACCTTGACTTTTTGTGTCAGGAATAAGGTGGAGATCCTAGGACATGGGGGCAGCTGCAATCATATTTTCAATGTTCAATTATATGAATCGTATGTGGTGTATCGTGTCGTCGGCGTTCGGTGGGGGAAGAATATTCGTGATGTGATTTTGAGTAAGTGCAAGGTTGCTTTCTCCATAGGATGGTCAATTTCCTATGGGTAGAAATTTTGCCTGCTGCAGAGGTGCCTGAATGTTTCCATTAACAAGCATGCCTCTGGTTCGTGGTTCTGGCCAGTGAAAATGGTGCATGGTACCATTGTGCCAATTGAGTAGATTTTATGGGAATAAATACTACTCATTTTCCCTAATGTGGACGCCTCAAAAGGATCTGTTGTAGAATAAGTGGTCTTCTGCTTCCATTTCCATGTTGTTGGCTTCGGTGTGTCTAAATTTTTGTGGGAGTGTAGACTTAACATTTCTCTTGCCACTCTTAGCTTGGAGAGATGTGCACATTTAATCGTATGGTGAAAGTGTGAAGAAGTCCAGCAATAGGTACGCATGATCTTCTCTTGGTTAGAGAGAAGTCTCTGAGGGAGAGAAGAGACTATGCAAAAACGGATTGTGAGGGGCTTGAGTTTGTTGCACTGATTGACCCAGTGGTCATTCAAGTTACATAGTCTGCATGTTATTCTAGGTTTGTCCTAGGTCATGCTTGGTTGGTGTGTCGTCTTAGTTTTCCCATCACGCCCATGTGGGTGTGGGGTTGCTAGCCTAGGGGTGATGTAATTTATAAATCACTTGAGTTCATCGTCTCATTTCTTCTCTATTGTATGAATCATATCGATGAGGGGACAGACACATGGGATATAAGTACAGCGCTGTCCACAGTGATTTCCCTGACATACTGGGAAAAATATCCTAGATATGGGGGTCACGTCATGCTTATTTTGTGGTCTGGTAGGGTACCATCATCGTAACACTACTAAATCAGGGAAAATGGCGACCACATGATTGGGTTTTTTGCATAACACGCATGTTGGTCTTCTTTGTAGAGAGTAGTTGGGGGTAACTAGGGGTTCCCTGATTGGTCACATCTGACAAGAACATGATGGATCTGATCGTCGCATCCTCTTGGGTTGTCGAACTGTTTATGGATTCTGAGTCCATGTTATCTTCTTGGGAGAGGTGGACTATAGCTGAGCGCAAGCTAGCGAGGTCTAGACGGAATCAAGGGATATAGTGACAATTTTCTAGAAGGTGGTTGTAGGCGCATAAAGGACATGTGAATTGTGTTGCATGCAATACAATGTGGTAAACCCATTCTATAGGATACCATCTATGGATGAGTTCCAGGGCTATGCATTATTCGAGGAAGTGACCACGTTCATCGCACAAAATGCAACATATAATGGGAAGGGGCATGATTAGGAGTCTTTCTGGTGCCCATCAGTTCTCTTGTAGGTACAGGATGATACGAGGATCATCTCCAACAGACTGGGTGGAGGGATCCTCTTGATAGGATCGCTCAATGGTGTGTATGGCATCCCTGTATCGCGAGATATCTGGGAAATGATGATTATAGTGCCCATAATTGTTGCAGATAGTGCATGTGTGATTGTTACGCAATGCTTTTCCTTACCTTTGTTGGCAGGTTCCTTTTTACGGGAACGTGGCATCACGATTTCTACCTTAGAGCCAAGGAGTGGTTTCAATTTGTCCAACTTTGGGTAGATATGGGTAGGGTGTCCTATTATGTTGCATATGGCGCAAACTGGTGAATCCCATTGTATGGAGGGAGTTTCCATATTATTTCCTCTCTTCTTAGTTTTCTTAGCCACAACCATCAATTTTGCAATGGGGATTCCCTTTGCAGGGATTGTTTCAACATTTCTTGAACGGATGGGCCTCCTAAGGACTAAGGGGCTTTAACCTTGTTGCAGTGATGTTTTTGGTTCCTGTCCTTGTAGGGGGGATGAGATACCAAATTGGGATTGCAAATGATATGTTTGGTAACACCACTATTTCCAATACCTACTGGGAGACGAAACCAGCTAGGGGTAGAGGAAAGTGGTTTGGGAAGCAGCGTAGGCTAGAGAGGCTATCGTGGCCATGGAATCAATGTTATTACTGCTTGTGTCCATGTCCTGACTAGCTTCAGCACTTGATATGGACATCATACACATTAGAGCCCCTTCGACATCAGGTGATGACTCAGGTATAATGGGAGGATCTCCTAGGAATGATCCTTGGACGGACGACGGCTTGAACTGGCCAGGGCCACATTCTTGGTATCGTGAAAGCGTATCTACATAGGGTATAATTACATCGGTGTTTTTTAGGGGTCGTTTATCTCTATGTGTCAGTTGGTCAACAGTAATGATGCGGTCCTTGTGGGGGAACATGATAATGTGGAAGATAGAGGAGGCTATGGCTAACATGGCGTACATATAACTCTGACCAAGGAGTATATTATAGTCCAAGTGAGCATCCAAGAATTCGATTTCTATATGGACCATCTTTCCTGCTAAGTAGACCGGTACGTTTTGGTCTTGACCGATGGGGGTTGAAGGATGACCATTGTATACTCTAAGTGTGATGACTGATGGTTTTAGTTCGGGAGACCCTAACTTTTTCCAAAAAAATTTTGACATGATGCACGTGGATGCACCCTCATCAAGGATACATCGGTGAATGGTGATATTCAAGACCGACACTGGTATCTAAAAGGCGACCATCAAAGGAAGCCTGGGGGTGGCTTTGTTTAAGTAAAAAGCCATTAGGCGCATATCGACAGGGTCAATAGTGCCTAATGCAGAAAGCAAGGCTTTCCTTTGTTTTAGGCATGACTGCAATACTTCTAAAGCTGACATAGGAGTCGAAGATTGGGCTAGATCGTCCATGATGCTATAATTATGGGCCACTTTGGAGTAGTTTCCTGCTCACCTATTTTTTCCCTTCGACATCTTTGGAAATGGTTCAATCGATATCTTTGAAATGGTCAAAGGTGCATTTGCTGCACTGGTACTAGCCCCGGACGCGTTGGCTTCTGGTGGGGTGTCATAATTTCTATTCCGTCTCTGAAAAAACATGTCTTCACCAGTCATGTAGATTTCGTGGTTGTTTTTTCCGAAGTCGTCTGGATTTTTTTGTTGAGTGCTAACTGTCCCTCGATGGGGGAAATGTTCCTGCATCACAGTTGTTTGCTGGGAAGATCCTCCTTGTCCTTGGTTACTCTGTAGCTTCTTCAGCTTAGGGATATCGGGACATTGGTGAGTATAATGGCCTTACTCACCACATATCGAACAAGAGTGGTTTGTTTGAAGAGGTGGGCTTTTTCTCTGTCGTTGGGTATTGCTTGGCTCCTAGTTCTGATTCCAGTTTGAGTTGCCTCCAGCCTTAGATCATGGTGGGAATTGATGGTTGTTTCCCCCCTATCTAGGATTCCCTTTGGGCTTGTTTTTTCCTTTTTTATTCACCATGTTAAGAGGGTAGTTCTCCTAGCTATATGATTGGTGTGGTTGGCTTTGGGAAGCCTGCACAAATTTCACCTGTGCATTATTCTGCATAGGTGGGTCTTGTGCTAGGGACTGAGCATAACGTGGTCCCTAGTTTGCACCTGACTGCCGGGGGGAGCTCATCCTGTCATTATTTCTATCTGCATACTGGGTTCCTTGAGCTAGAGGATAGGGTCCTCCATGGTGATATGTTGGCACCATATTGGTCAAATTTTGTTGAGGCATATGATAACTTTGAAAATTCAGTTGTGGTACGTTCTAGGTAGAACCATACATATAACCGGGGTTTTGACCGCTACTTCCTAGGTAGCTTTAGGTTAATGACCCAATTATATCGTCTGCAGATTTCGATGTGCCTGGAAATTATTGATAAGTTTGTAGGCGTGGGGCTTTCGGCATGATATTGTAAATATATTTTGACTGTGTATAAATCAACTCAAGTTGTTGGGCTTTGCTAATGGCGTCCTCTTTGGATATGGGCCTTTGTTGTGCAACATCCTTTGAAATCTCTTCAGTTAGAGTTTTCAATAAAAGTTCCAAAAGAACGCGATAGTTGAGTTTAACTTTACATAAAATACGACGCCGCCTCCATTCGTGGAGACGGTCTGAGATGTGGATGGTGGGAGTTTGTCTAAAGTGTGTCAGTAATTCCATTCTGGAATCGTGGTGAATGGAAAACTAAAAATATGTTAGGAATGCGGTGGTGAGGGAGATAAAGGTTCCATGTGTATCAGAGGGCTGCTCCACATACCATTTCATGGCTAATCCTATCATAGTGCGTTGAAATAGTCTCAATCGAATAGTGTCATCAATGATACTATTCGATGAACACCATAGGTGGAAGGTAATTGTTGTGTAACTAGCTCCAAAAATAGAAGAAAAGATATATCAATGCCTTAGAAATAAGCCACTTCGAGGGGGAAACCTCCAATACATTACATAAATGAACAATTCTTGGATGATACAATTTACAAAACCTCCTTTCTATATATAAGAGTCCATGTGGCCATAATGTAATCCTAGTGGGCCACAATGTAATCCTAGCCGACCTAAAAATAATAATTTAAGGGCACAATAATAACAAAATGGGGGTTACAAGGGTATAATAATAATAATAAGGGGGTTACACTAATAACAATAAGGGATTATAATAGTAATATATGGACCTAACATTCCCCTCTCCTTCAAAAAAGTGTTGTCCTCAACGCTTGAGTATCTCTGGGTGCTTCTATATAAACTTCTCATCCTCCCATGTAGAATCTTCAGTGGCTAATTTCTTCCACTTGATGAGATACTCTGAAATTGATCGATTTCGTAGCTATCGAGTTCTTGTTTTCGTGACCGCTTCAGGTTCCAATATGATTTTTCCTTCCTCATCAAGTTCTAGCAATATTGTTTGAACTGGAAATTTTTCACCTATAACCTTATTTAAGCATGAAACATGGAAAACTGGATGCACTCGCAAAGAATCAGGAAGCTGCAATTTGTATGCCATAATACCAATCATTTGCAACACCTTGTAAGGACCATAGTACTTTGGCGATAATTTGTTATCCTTCTTAGCTTTCTTGAGGGACATTTGTTTGTAT
The DNA here is from genome assembly GCA_034641835.2 of Pinus albicaulis. Classification (NCBI taxonomy): domain Eukaryota; kingdom Viridiplantae; phylum Streptophyta; class Pinopsida; order Pinales; family Pinaceae; genus Pinus; species Pinus albicaulis. Next base: position 1,376,061,689 of record CM076578.1, on the reverse strand, counting down.
GGTTGTAGCCGTAAAAATACCCAATCTCCTACATCAAAACTTCTCTCACTGTGATGTTGATCTGCCTGTTGTTTCATTCGATTTTGTGCCAAATTCAGGTTATCCTTTAAGAGTTGGAGAACTTCTTGTTGATGCTCGATGTGATCTTCGACTGCTTCAACCTTTGAATTTTCCCTTAAATATGATGTGATGGATGGTGGATGATATCCATAGAGTGCCATAAATGGGGTCATTTTTGCTGCAGTATGGAAGTGTTATACCACCATTCAGCGAGAGGTAACCACTTGACCCATTGTTTTTGTTTATCAGATAAAAAACAACGAAGATATCCTTCCAAACATTTATTTACTATCTCAGTTTGACCATCAGATTGAGGATGATAAGATAAGCTATAAGCTAATTGAGTACCCAAACAAGAAAATAAATCCGTCCAAAAATTTCTAGTAAAAATGGGATCTCTATCGCTCACAATAACCCTTGGGCTTCCATATAGCTTTTGAATTCTGTCCATAAATGTAGTAGCAATTGTACTTGCTTTAAATGGATGAGATAATGCAAAAAAGTGTGCATAATTGGTAAGTCTATCAACTACCACCATGATGACACTCTTTCCTTCGGACTTAGGTAAACCTGTGATAAAATCCATTGAAATATTCTCCCAACGTTGACTTGGAATGGATAAAGGTTGTAGAAGTCCCGAGCTCTTAATTGTCTCAACTTTATTCTGCTGGAAAACCAAACATTCCGCCACAAACTTTTGAATATCAGATTTAAGGCCATCCCAAAAAATTTCTTTCTTCACCCTGTGGTAATTTTTTAAAAATCCTGAGTGTCCTCATAAAGGAGAAGTGTGCAATTCCAGAAGAATATTTTGTTTTAAATGGGAATTCTTAAAAATATATAAGCGATCTTTGTACCATAAGGAATAATTTTTCCAACTAAATGTATAATATGTACTAGGATCTTGCTGCAACTTTTGAATGAGGGTCCATACATCTTTTTCCTTCTTCCATTCATCTCTTCCTTCAGTTATCCAATCTGGTTGGATAATAGAAATGGCACAAAGCAATGCTTCCACCTCTTCATTCTTTCTTGAGAGTGCATCTGCAACAACATTAAGCTTTCCTTTTTTGTATATTATTTCAAAGTCATAACTCAACATCTTTGTGACCCATTTTTGCTGCTCTTCTGAAGATAGTCTTTGTTCCAAAAAGTGTTTAAGACTATCATGATCAGTTTTTACCTTGAAGTGTCTTCCCATTAGGTAAGTTCACCATTTCTTTAGTGCATGCAGTATTGCTAACATTTCCTTCTCATAAATAGGTTTCTATAAATACTTTCCTTTGATTGGACGAATTTCAAAAGCAATGGGTCTTCCTTCATGCATTAAAACTGCACCAATTCCATTTCCCGAGGCATCACATTCCACAATAAAGGTTTTTGTGAAGTCTGGCGTAGCTAAGACCGGTGCTAAGCACATTGCCTCTTTAAGATGTTCAAAGGCCTTAGTTGCTTCAGGAGTCCATGAAAATGCATCTTTCTTCAATAATGTTGTTAGAGGTGCTGCTATTCTCCCATAATTCTTAACAAACTTACGATAATACCCTATTAACTCGAGAAATCCTCGCAACTGCTTTATGGTTGTGGGGACTTTCCATTCCTTAATGGCTTTAATTTTGTTAGGGTCTACTTTAACACCCTCGTGAGATACAATATGACCCAGATATTCCACCTCTTGTACTCCAAAGAAAAATTTGGATATTTTTGCATATAATTGTTTCTCCTGCAATAGTTTGAGCACCCTGTCAACATGTTCAACATGATCCTTCCAAGACCTGCTATAGATTAGTATATCATCAAAAAATACTAGCACAAATTTTCTAATGAAGGGTTTGAAAATGGAATTCATCAACCCTTGAAATGTAGAAGGTGCATTGGTAAGGCCAAAAGGCATGACCAAAAATTCATAATGACCCTCATGAGTTCGAAATGCTTTTTTTGGAATATCTTCGGTCTTCATTCTAATTTGATGATATCCTGAACGAAGATCCAACTTGGTAAAATAAATTGCTCCATGTAATTCATCCAATAATTCATCAATCACAGGAATGGGAAATTTGTCTTTAATGGTGAGCTTATTGAGCTCCCTATAATCCGGACACATTCGCCGTGATCCATCCTTCTTGTGTACCAATACTACAGGAGCAGAGAAAGAACTTTGACTAGGTTGAATTATACCTGCCTCTAACATTTCTGCAATCATGCGTTCAATTTCGCTCTTTTGGAAGTAAGGATATCTATAAGGCTGGATGTTTGGAGGAACACTTCCCGGAATCAAATGAATAGCATGATCATGATCACGAATAGGTGGGAGTCCTTTGGGAGTTTCAAACACCTTGGAATGATTGTCCAAGACTTGTTGGAGATCTGTAGAAATAGATGATTTTGATGTTGGAACTTCTAGTGAGCATAATTGTGCAATTGCACCTCGCTGTTCTTTCTTTAGAAGATTTGTCATGACATTAGAGCTTATTATCCTTCCTGGCTTCCCCGCAATACCCCGTAATTCGACTTCCTTTCCTTCTGAAAAAAATTTCAAGAAAAGTTCTTGAAAATTAAAAGCTACCGTCCCCAAAGATTGTAACCATTGTACTCCTAGTACAACATCGACACCTCCCATAGGAATGGAAAGCATTGGACTAGTCAATACATATTCCCCCATGGTTAACTTAATATTATGGCATTTTCCAGAGCAATTTATAGTTCCTCCATTTGCAACCATCACTTGACATTCTGGTGCTGGGTATAGGAAACAATTTAATTCCTTGGCTACCTTACAATGAATAAATTTATGGGTGCTACCTGAATCGATCAACACTATTACCTTTTTCTTCTTGATTTGTCCTTTTATCTTGAGAGTTTGAGGAGTGGTAATTCCTGCCAGTGCATTACACGATATGGTCGGATTCATTTCTTCTTCTTCTGGGGTTGGTTCCTGGTGTATATCCTCTTCTTGTTCCTTTTCTTCTTCCTCTTCACAATCTATGTAAAATAATTTCTTCTCAGCACACTTATGACCTTTAGTGTATTTTCTATCACAACTGTAGCAAATCCCTTTTGCTCTTTTTTCTTCCAATTGTTGTGGTGTCAACCTTGTAGGTTGTGGAAATCTAGGCATAGAAACACTTCCTTCTTTATAGAAGTAAGTGGTAGGCTTCCTTGTCGCCATAATTTTACATCCAATTTTTCTTGCCAACTTGAATGCCTTCTCCAATGAATCAAGTTCCAAAACTCGAACTTCATGTTGGATGTTATCTTTTAAAGTGCCTATGAAGAGATCAATCATTTGTTCCTCTGGAATATCAGTTACCCTTATATTCAATTTTTGGAAGTCCTCAATGTGCTCCCCCACTAAACCCTTTTGTTTGAGATTTATCAATTGGCTAAAGAAGGTGTTGCTCTTTGTATCCTCATAATGTGCTATCATTTCCTCCGTAAAAATTGAACAAGTGACAATTTTTTTACAGGAGAAAAGCCATTGATACCATAAAAATGTATTTTGTTCTAAATGTAAAATTGCAATGCGTACCTTTTGCGTGTTTTTCACATTATGGAGATCAAAATATTGCTCCATCTGTAGTATCCATGTTACATGATCCTTTCCATCAAACTTCCTCATATCCATTTTTGGAATATGGTGGTTCTTTCCGCCAACATTAGAGTTTATGAAATCAAGATTAACATTTATTTTGTTCTCATCATGAGTTTCCTCTACTATCTTTTCACCATTAGGAAACATTTCTTGTATCAACTTTTTCAAACCTTTTATGTCTGCTTTTAGATCATTCTTCATGTTTTCCACTTTAGCTTCCATGTCATCCATCTTGAATTCCATGCCAGCTTCCATGCCATCTATCTTAGATTCTACGCCTTTCTTCAAAACTTCCATTTCATTTTTTGTTTCTCTTTGCGAGAGCGAAATTTGGTGCACTTGCTCTTGTAATTTTGATAGATCATGTTGCAATTCTTCATCTTCATGAGTCATAGTAGAGCCTTCTGAAGGCTTAATGGGTGTTTAATTATTTTTACGAGGCATTTTTTAGAATCCAATACTGATATCTATTCTACAATATGCCCTTGGAATCAATTCAAATTGATTTTACAAACAAGACTTATGCAATTCGGAAAAAAATACACACCTTTTTCTTGCTTTTGAGGAGCTCGATATTGAAATTAGATTATCTATGTGATTTTGGCTCTTCAATATCTGAAATTCAGCACTAAGCTATCCCTCTGAATTATATTTTGAATGCCATATTTCTGACCTAATTTGGATTCTCCAAGACAAAGTTATGTCCAATCTCCCGCAATGACCTAATTATGGACTAGTTCAGTAGAGCGAACTTGTATGACTTTCCACGTGTCACTGTTTCATCCTTCACCTCTGAAATTGATAGCCAAGAAACTAAAGTCCGTGTAATTGTGACCAATTTTTACGGCACTCCAATCTGATGCTCAGAGAGAGATTCATTGAACTTTTCCCACGATCACCTCTTTGAGATGAAATTCGGGAGCTTGAAAAAGAACTACCTTCCACAAATCATATCTCCAAAACTATTGCGAACCAAGCTCGGAAATTTTTTGCCGAGTTTCCTCATGATTTTAGCTTCACACCCTAAAACTTTCAGATTATGAACCTTCGTAGAAAAAACGTTATAACGTAAATTCCACAATGACCTGTTTAGGAGCCTGAAAACAGACCTAACTTCCACAAATCATATCTCCGAAAATGTTGCGAACCAAGCTCTGAAATTTTTAGAAGATATTCTTCAGGATTTTGGCTTTGTACCCTAAAATTTTTAGCTTCTTAAACTTCGTAGAAAAAACTTTATAGCGAAAATTCCATGATGACCTGTTTGGAGCAGCAAAACCCTAGAATCCTAAGCTCTGATACCAAATGTTGTGTAACCAGCTCCAAAAATAGAAGAAAAGAGATATCAATGCCTTAGAAATAAGCCACTTCGAGGGGGAAACCTCCAATACATTACATAAATGAGAAATTCTTGGATGATACAATTTACAAAACCTCCTTTCTATATATAAGAGTCCATGTGGCCATAATGTAATCCTAGTGGGTCACGATGTAATCCTAGCCAACCTAAAAATAATAATTTAAGGGCACAATAATAAAAAAATGGGGGTTAAAAAAGTACAATAATAACAATAAGGGGGTTACACTAATAACAATAAGGGACTATACTAGTAATATAGGGACCTAACAGTCATGACATGATTACCTGGGTCTTTCGCTTGCTTTCCTTCGAATTTTGGAATATCTTAAGGGAGCTTCGTGGGCATGGGAGGCCATGTAAGGTTGTGTGCAATGGGATCATTCGTGATCTTGGTTAAATATGGAATATTTAACTAAGCTAAGAAAGGTGACTATGAGGTTGAAGCCATTCCAACTTGTGAAGACGCAAAATTCTGGTTAGGAAGAGGGTTTTCCTGCGACGTACCCTGTTGTGTATTAAACTAGCTTCCCAAATGGGTAGCACTTGTCTGCCCCCTAGGGGTTGTGGAGGAGTGGTGTGTGGTGTGGCGTTGGGAGATCGACTAGCGTTCCCGACTAAGGATGCCCCAATAAAGGATGAACCAATAATGTTGGCAGTGTTTCGTCTTTGACACCTAAATGGCGAAAGACCTTGAACCCCTCCCAGTAATGGAGGGAGGTAAAAAAGATGTCTGGATCGATGAGGTCTCGTTGGGTCTGTTCTAATGTCAACTAAGTCTGGCTTTGGAAAAATTTGAGAGGATAGAGAATATGATCAAAGAAAAATTCTGATCGCATACATAAAACAAAGAGAAAATAAAATTAATTTTCCCTTTAAATTAATCCCATGTGATCATTCAATAAAAAATATGGTTTTTGTTTATTTTCATATGATACTCAAATCCTAGAAGACCTATTCGTCCTCACACACTCAAATTTAATTGGGCCTTGAGAAGATATCTTGCAAGTGTTGTCAAAACGTCCCATAAGAGATGGCAACGCCCCTAGTCAGATGAAGAAAATCCACCAAGGTAAGGGTAGAGGATCTAGCACTTTTTGCACCGTCACCTATAAGGACAGAATGCCCTAATTTTTCCACTAAGTACCACCATCCCACGTGAGCATTCGAGTCTTGGGATTCTTGTTAATTCAGCTAATAGTACCGAGTATCAGCTAGGTCAAGTAGCCCCAATTAATACCTGCTCGCACTGCGCCAAAGCCTAACCCCCTCTGAAACAGGTCTATATCGAGCTCGGGTTTTCTTTTCCGTGGGTTTATAGGTCGATTTAAATCTCCCTAAATAGTCAACTTAAATGTTTCAAGATGAATAATGATCAAGGCGGCTTATTGGATGCCTACCCCTTGATCCTAACTTAAACTATAAATTCTTTTATGGTCACTGTGGGGAGAATTTAGTGAGTTTTGTTAAGTTATTTTTAGGTGTCTTTGCTTTTCTTAGTGTGTGGATGTGTGTGAGAAAAAAATGGACAAGCACATAGTTTGAACGTGTGGATATGCGATGATCATTTTCAAAGTCCCCTATTAAACTATGTTGTATTGTTCCTTTCTCAAAAGAAAAAAATGTGTGGATATGGGCCACTTTCTGTTTTTCCTAGTTAATATATATCATAAACTAAAGGGAGTATAGATTCAAAATTTTCCTTAGACACATAATTTTATTGATCATGGAAAAGAGATTACATAACAAATTGCAGGAGTTTACAAATGTAAACTCTCACTACAATGAAATTAGGAAACTAACCTATTTATAAGCTCTATGTCCTAACTTAATTTAGTTATGGACCACTTGGTAAACCAACAAGTGTCCATTTACAATAAATTATTTTCTATCCATTCTACTAACTTTATTCCTATTTTAGAGCCTAAGATACAACTCTATTCTAGAGACCTATATTTTCTAACGATATTCTATTTCTAAGTGTCTCTAATATTTATTAAATACTCTAATTTAATAAATATATTTATTCTAACTTTACATTATTTAATTTATATATTTTGGATTTATAATTTTCTTATGAAAGAGGTTAACATTCCCCTCTTTAAGGATAAATCCAAAATAAGAACGAGGAACCATCTTCCAAGTTCTCAAGTTGATGCTGAAAAAATCTTCAATCTGAAGAGGCCATGAGTCAGCTGTATGTCTGATTCATCTTTGAATGTTGCTTGACAACTCCATCACGTGCCAATTTGCAAAAGGATCCATCTATCCTTTGCATGAAATCAACATCCTTTGTCCATTGACAAAATTTGTTGAATTCCCACTGGGTGATGATGTCAAAAAAAACTCACTGTTTCTTTTGTTGTGTTTGAAAACTGCTCACTGCTTCTTTATTGTCGACTGCCCACTGGAAAATTTGTTGATGCCCAATGGTTGTTGAAGATTCCCACTGGCTACTTTTTATAGTTTTGTCGAGAATTTTAGTCTGACAACCACCGTCAATTTCATTGAAATTTCCCCCCCTTTGTCAGCTAAAAGGAGAGACACTTCTCTGGAAAATTTTCCCAAACTCCCCCCCCTACCCTTCAGATGTAGGATTTTTACACTAGTGTACTCCCCCGTTCAACTACATGAGAGTACCATCATCTTTTCACTATTGGCTGCACTATGTGTGATTGTATGCGGTTGTAGAACTGAGACAATCTGTTTACTGTGGATGACCATTCCCAAGGGTCGATCCATTCATAATGTATCTTCAATCTGGCTTTTTTTTGTTGGTTGCAACATTTCTCTGAGGAATGATTGGGCTTGCCACAATGGCAACAAGGATGGAGATCAAAACATTGATCTTCCATATGATTGGTTCTTTGACAATGAGAACATTTCAGTTGGACTTCAACTTCAGGTTGCATGCAATTTTTTTTGTCTGCAACTTTGTGTTGCGTGCATTGTTGGTTGTCTGCAACTTTCTCAGAACTGGCTGAGGTGAGTTGTGCAAGAAATCCTGCACTGACGAACTTAATTGGCTTGGAATAATCTAGGATATGCAAGTTGGTGTCATCATTGACATATCCTAAGCCTCGTCGATTCTTGTTATTTTGAATTTCTTCCCATGGCTTGATGATCGGCTTGGAAGAAATTGGAACTAGAACGACTTCGATACTTGAAGTTGTTTGGATGAATGACTTATCATCTGGATGGTTCAAAGACTTGAAATTATCACTTGTTTCTTGAAATTCATTCCTTTGAAGCTGCGACTCAAGTTGAAGAAACTTAATGGTTTCATGTGTTTGTTTTAGATGACGTGAAATATCAACAAGAGTTTCTTTGCTGACTTGCACCATGTCTTCATCACTTGAGATGATAAAACTATGAAGAATGTTTAACAACTGAATATGCTGTGTCATCTGAACTTGCTCACTTGAAATCAGGCTCTCTTGTCGGAGATTTCGTGCTTTGAACTATTTCACTTGATTTTGGTACTTGAATGATAGGCTCGCTTGCTATGTGGCTTCAATGGTACGCTCGCTTGATTTTTTGCTTATTGCGCTTGCTTGAAACAATTGCTAGAATTGTAGAATTTTCTTGCTTAAACTCTGGAATTCACGCACGCTTGATGAAGATCATGTTTGCTTGAACGCTCACTTGACTTATTTGATGACTTCATGCTCACTTGAATGAATAGCCACGCTCGCTTGATGTCGATCTCAACTTGCTTGATTAGTGTTAGAGTTGAACTTGTTTGGTTGCTTTGATGGTTGCTGCAATGAACTTCACTCTGGCTCACTTGAAGGTTTGAACTTTGTACTGTCTTGACGCAAATTGCTTGAATGAATACTCACGCTCGCTTGCAGGGGATGTGAACTTTGTTGCGTGTTTGATTTAGAGTTAAAACTCGTGCACTCACTTGATTTTGCTTAAAGGAAGGGTGTCGAACACTGTCGAAAATGCACCCAAGAAAGCTTACAATGATTTTAATGATTCACTTTAAAATAATGAATTCACTTGTCCTCTTAAAAATTCATTAACAATGAATTTTTAATGATTCACTTAAAAAAATGAATTTGATTACAAGTTCTTAACTGTATTTTCAAGAACTTTGATGTAGACTTTTCTTTGAAACGCTAGAGTTTCCACATTCATGAATTTGATTGTAGTGAGTGCATTTTCTTGTTGAAGTAGAATGCTGATGTTGAAAACTTTGATTATTTGTTGTAGTGACGCAAATGGATGTGTGGAGCTTAATTATCCTTCCTTGAAGATACTTCGTTACAAGTGTTGTACTTGCTTGCATTGAATTTTATGTGTGCATTAAATGAGATCATTTATGTGTCAAAACTAGACACAAATCAAAAGAAAAAACATGAAGCCATAAAAACACTGACCATCACAAACACACATGGTGTACCTAAGATCCCCTTATTCAATTTTGGGTAGATTTAGGACACTTGAACACCACAAATAATATGTCTTTATTGAGTATTGAGATCATCAACCTTTCATCTTTTACAATATCGGTATTGAAGCCTTCTCAAACAATGAGAATTTCACGCTCGCAAATTTTGGAAACAAATGTCTTCAAAAACTGTGTGCACTGATAGCTCACACCTTATCTCTCCAAATACTCCTTATGTCTTAAAAAACATTTTTTGTTTACAATTTTCAAATTTAAACTTCACAAAATCACTTCAAAACCTTCCGCATTGACTTTATCACTTCACACTTAAAAAAAATAATCACACTCCTTATCTCTCCCAAAAAATTTTACACACATATTACAAAAATGCAAACTTATATTTCACCTCAACTTTTACAAATATTTATTGGATGACCATTCACATTCACTTTAAAAGGTGAATGAATCTCCTTAAAACAAACTTAAAAATGTTGTTGGGCACTCCACAAAGCAAACAACTCTTCAATGCTACTCCATGGGGATTCACAAAAGTTTCACACAGGATAGAGCTCCATTTTTTTTCTTTTTATGCTTGATTATACATTCTTCTGGTAGGTTCACTGGTTCAATACCGTAGTTCACTGAACAGAAACCTCAGCGACAACAATTCGTAATCTTTTTTTTTTTTTTTTTTTTCCGTAGTCAATTCTAAAGCTTCATACAAACATATCGTTACAATCTTGCCCAAGAGGAAAATCACAGCATTACTATGTGTTTTTAATTGCATAACATTGTAAAAAAAAACACAATCATAGTGGTCACCAATAACGAATAAGAATACTCCTTGAGAGCTTTGCTATTACAGCCCTACATTACGACAGAGACCAATCAATAATATTTTTACACATCAACATTTTACAGCTACCACCTTGCATTTGCATGCCATAATGGCTCTATAATTTTAGAGACGTAATACACTCTGATTGCAAAAAAAATATCAGCTTCAACTAACACAAAGGATTTTCTATTAAGCGACATCAGGAGCGCGACGTATGCATGAATAGAAATATGAGGCAGAGTCGATGGATTCGGGTGGGTGCCGATCTATACCTATGGGTATTGATTTTGTTGCCCGGGATAAGTCTTGTCCAGCTGGTGGCTTAGTGGCATCTGACATCAAACGTTGCAGACACAGCAACGCTTCAACTTGGTTCAACACTTCCACCGGTAATCATTACAATTTCAATTCAAACCCAGAATGCAGAAAACGGTGAGGCTATCCTCTTCGAGTTCTCAATGCAGATGCTAGACGTAGAATTCATTCTTTAAATCTTTGAAATAGATCGCTGCACAATTCACTTCTAGCATTCAGCATCATGGAGTAACAATGTAGAAGTTCAATTTATTGAATGCTAGTTGAATGCCATGTCTCATTTTTTCGCTTCACTGCCATTGGGACAAACTTCGCTATAGTAATGACGGAGTATCATTTAGTTGCAGAGACGGTTTCATTTATTTGCAGAGACGGTGTATCATTTTGTTTGCACATATCACCATATAAATAAAAAATAAAAAAACCAACTTCATGCCTGATTGATATCAATTTCTTTTCTCAAAAGTCTGCAGAGTTGAAATCTCCACCATTACCAATGGCTCTGATACCACATGTAGATTCAGAAGTATCCTCAGACACATACTTTTATTGATCACAGAAAAGAGATTACATAACAAATTGTAGGAGTTTACAAATGTAAACTCTCACTACAATGAAATTAGGAAACAAACCTATTTATAAGCTCTATGTCCTAACTTAATTTACTTATGGACCACTTGGTAAACCAACAAGTGTCCATTTACAATAAATGATTTTCTATCCATTATACTGACTTTATTCCTATTTTAGAGCCTAATATACGACTATATTCTATAGACTTATCTTTTCTAACAATATTCTATTTCTAAGTGTCTCTAATATTTATTAAATATTCTAATTTAATAAATATATTTATCCTAACTTTACATTATTTAATTTATGTATTTTGGATTTATGATTTTCTTATGAAAGAGGCTAACAGGGAGATGGCGAGTTGTGAATAGAGATTTTTCATATGCATGCCTAGGATCACCAAAGGGTGCAAATGCAACAAATATTACTTGCTCTTCTATCGACAAGTCAATCATGGTCCTGAAATCCTAGTGCAAAAATTGAACTAAACTAATGACTTTTACACTAGAAAAAAGAAACTAGCTAAGCATGTGTGGACTTGGACCACTTACTTTGGCTAATTATATAGGTGTGTTGGTATCTAAATTTGCAAAACATAATTTTTTTTTGGAATGCAAGTTAATTTCCCCACCTAATTTAAACTATGTGTGAACTTTACAAAAATCAACTTGAAATAAAACTAACACTAAGCCTACAAAAAGCAGCTAAGAGTGAGCTTTATCAAGCCACGGGGTACCTCAACTAGTGCTGGCAGATTTATTATGGGATGCCAGACACTTTACAAGCAGGAAAATATAGAAATATTGGAGGAATTTCTCATTTTGTCTTTTGTGTGCAAAAGGCTGCAACAGGCACGATGTCTCCATGTGGGTCAGCTCTGAACGCGCACCATGGGCACATCTCTCAGAGGGAAAAGTGCGCAAATTCCTACAAGATTAATTTTTTGGAGCTTTTCTGCTTCAATCTGTCACTTGGGATGAACTAGGGACTTCTAGAGAAAAAGGGGGAAATTCAGCTCCACTCCACAGCACAGACGGAGGTCTCTGCAAAAAGGCACAACCACATAAACTTGGAAATAAACATTAGTGGAGTTTCCAATCCTGTGTTAGTGTGTTTGGTGGATGCATGTATGAAATAACACCAACTTAAGGGGTGTGGTTTACCCTCTAAAGTTATTGGTCACAGGCAGAAAAAGAAGTGGAGTCAAGCAAGTTAGTGGAACATGCTAGAACATAAACATACTAGATAGAGAAATAGCATGCATATTCAAACTAAAACTAAAAAAAATAAAACAAAAGCTCTAAATAGAGTCAAAAAACTGCAATAATCCAAACGGTGGCTCTTTTAGCCCCTCTTATTGATTGCTGGTAGGAAATGAGGATGAAACTTTAGCCCTCTTGCCAAAGGGCCCTTAGAACTTGGGTTCTAAGTCCTGATGCAAGGATGTATTTACTTCCAAGATTGCCTTGGTGCAAAGTCTCCCTCTCTCTACTGTGGTGGACTGAACTTGTTGGATGGCCAACAATTGAGTCCCCTATATCTCAGCTCTAGATCACACATTGCTGGTATTTCTTGGGGAAATTATGGCCAGCATAACAATGTTCTATCCAGTTTTTTATCTCTTGTTGGCCTTTTATAGGAGAATTCAAATCCTCCTTCCCTCTCTTGGTACATTGTGGATGGTGACCCAAAAGAGGGGGATGCTTCCATTGTGTGCCACAAATATTCCATTGTGTTCTCCCTTGATTTATAAGGAGGCTTTGGTTGTCCTCCTTAGGTGGCTTCAAGTGTGAAATCATTGTCCTGGAGTGTGCTTTTTTTGGTCCCAAAAAGTGACTTTCGCCACTCTCAGGATTGCACGCATTTTAGGTCAAAAGGCATGCAAAGGCGCTCTTCTCTAAGGATTATGCGAGCAAAAAAAAAATTATTACTTGCTCAAATTTTATTTTTCCTCGGACATTAGATATTTTTAAATACTTTCCATATTCTCTAATGTCTCTCAGCCCTGTAAATCATTCTTCCTGACATTAAATAATGTCATCTTTTCTTGTACAATTTTCTAGTTTTAATACATACCCATTAGCATACTATATGATCCCAATGGCAATATGTTCAAGTGTGTTGTTGTAGACATGCCATTCAAGTAAAATACACAAGCTCTTACCCAATGATGAACTCTGTTCTTTGTACCTATAGCCAACTTCACTAACAAATATTATACATGCACTTCTTTATTCAAGCCACACTTATCCACCAGTTCAGGACTAACATAAATATAATTAGATCCAGGTTCAATAAAAATAGAAAAAACTTGATCCCAAAGCTTACCTTCCATCTCGATAATAGATGCTTAGTGATCTGCCTGCCTATTATCCAATGTTGCATAGATCTTTGGAATACTATGTCCAACATCTCCCACTGTTTGTGCCTCCTATGCACTGTAGATTTACAGTCTACCACCCTAATGTTGTGGACTATCTCTCTAACGATGATCTCCTCCATAAGTCCAACATCACGTAGGCTCCCTATTTTCACTCTTATTCTGCTCCTCAGACCGAAGTCCCTGTCCTATGCTAGATGTATTGAACTTATTAGGTGATGCAAAATTCTCTTTGTTACTTTTATCATGAGTTATTTCTCACTTCTTGTCCCATTTTCCTTTGTTCCTTGCATTATGTTTCTAGTCCGACTTAGTCTCAGATCTGTGCTTTGACTACTCATAACAATGCTTTAGTTTCTATATGGCCTCCTCCAATGATTTAGGCTCATCAAACGTAATTGTTTATTTGAATATTATCGACAAACCACTAATGAATCATTGAATCTTGGACTTCTCCTTCTTGAGGTAAGGCATAAATCTTAATAACTCCAAGAACCTACTGGTGTACTCCTCATCATTAATAGATCCCATATTTAGCTCATAAAACTCTTTTTCCCTATCATCATAGTATCTCTCTGATCGATACTTCTTCCGGAATAGTATCTTGAACACACTCCAAGTCAGTTCCTCCTCATAAATATCCCTAACATTTTTCACATGTTCCTACAAAATATCTACTTTACCTCTGAGGATAATTGTAGTTATTATGGATTTCATGTTTTCTGAGTAATCACACAACTTGAAGACCTTCTTCATACTAAGAAACCATGCCTCTGCATCCTGTGGTTTCTTCATCTCTCCTTCAAAGATAGGTTGTTTATATTTCTCAAAATCATCTGGAAAATATCTCATGTCACTTCTCCTGTAAGGGTGATAATGATGACTATCATGATGCTTATCAAAACTAGAACTAGAATGATAGGTGTGTCTGTCACCCCTCCTATACAAAGTTTCCAAGAACCTTACATCTCTAATCTTGTCATCTCTATCTAACCTATGAACACTAGGAGACCTACTACCATATGCCCCACTACTCCCATCCTCATGTCCATAGTTGATCCAAAGTGATCCATGTTTGTGCAAATCTGACAAACTTTGAAGGATTACTGCATTAACCTCTGCTTGATTTTCTTGTTCCTGTATGAGTATATCATTATTTTCTTTGCAACTCCTTATTTCTTCCTTTAATATTCTCAGTGTGTTTTCTAAGGAAAAGGAGTTCCCAACACCATGCTTCTCAGCTGATTCATAAGGAGAATTTTTGTAGTTTACCATCTTGCTATTCATCTTTGATTTATTTCATGCATTGAATACTATGTCAGCTAAACCAAATCACAATAGACCAACATACTTTAGAATAATTCGGGGAGGATATCTCATCTGAAAGATCAACCAATTAGAGTAATTCATGTATAGATATAATCACATCAGCATATAGACATATAACACATAGATGTATCAGCACATAAATGTCATTCTAGCTAGAGTCTAGTCATCAATGCATGCCCCTATCACTACACAATCCATAACCTCATGCATGACAACATCCACCATACTAATGTACACAGACAATACACAAGAATAAACTCAGACAATAAACAAGTGTAAACACAAACAATACACAAACATAAACAACATATAACCAAGCATAAACGGACAATACTTGTGACAACATGTAACAACATGTAACCCAATGCACACATATAATACATGTAAGAAATTGACATGTATAAAAAACACGTAATCAGTCATAAACTCATGATGATTCGTTCCACAATAATGAAATCCTCTTCCACATTGCAACATCACCACAGTCATGACCGACACCATGGAGATACAACAAGCATATATACTGCAAGGACGACTAGCACATGTCAAAAATACATGACTACATGAGAAACACACATGCCCATCCAGTCCAAGGGGTGAACCATGCTCTATTACCACTATGTATCACCATCCTCCCACATCTACCCAAGTAACCATCCAACTGGGTTAAACATGTGATGAATAGTTACTATTATTTGATTCAACCTCGTAGGTGACCTTAAGGAAATGAAACTAATGGAAACACATCAAACAGACCTTCCACATCAACAAAAAAACTCCCAAGAGCCAACTCAACCACTCAAGTATCTAGCCCCTAGGTCCAACTAATATTTAGACTATTTAACCCATGGAAGCTCCCACAGTATAGGCATGGGTGTGTTTGGGATGCTCTAGATGCTCCCACTGATCAAAAACTGAATTGGGGGTAAACATTTGCTAAAAGATGAAAGTGCTCATAATTTCTCGAAACCAGAATGACCAAAAAGTGCTCGTTGCTTTGAATCTGTCACACTTCATCTCATAAACATTGACTCTGTATGATAAACTTAGAGCCTGTTATCCACTTTTTTATATAGGCGAATTTTAAAAGAAAAGTCAAACTGGGTCAAAGGGGTCAATTTTTGGTCAAAATGGGTATTTCTCTCCCTAATGGTGTGATGACACTTGTCAGCTTGTGGTTGGCCTGAATTTCTGAGCTAAATGGAAAATTTTGGTTGGTTTTGAACGAACCAATGGGATGAGGACACGTGGTATATCCAGGGGCCGCCACATGCCCCCTCCCAAAGGTTGAAATGGGACTAAGGTTGGTCGAAATCATATTAGTTGTGGTGTAAAATTTTATATGTAAGGACCAACGGAGGTCGGGGTCAACCTCGCGACCTCACCTACAACACGCAACCCCCATACCAATAGACCACGACAATATTTCTTATAATTCTAAGGTTTAAACTTATATATGAAGTTTCAAACATGCTCTGTCAGAAGAAAAGAGGGGCAAACCCCTTACCACGAGACCCTCAACTCATGACCACGACGGAGGCCTATCACTAATGGCAGAGGTAGCGCTCTAAATGCGTTTAAACTACAGATTAACCACCAATAATCGGTAGTGCTCTAAACTCATTTAAACTACAGATTAAACACCAATAATCTCTAGTAAATGTGGATCCAAATAAGTCTGAAGTTAGCACATTAAGCATGCTTAATTAGCGTGTTAAACCCACTTAAAAATTAATTGTGATTTAAGTTGGGGGAGTCCACCAATTTCGGAAGGATGTCCAGTTCTGGCAGAGTTAACTGTAGTTGATCCAATTTCAGAGGAGATTTCCTAGGAAAAATTGAGGAGACCATAACTTGAGAAAAATTCGACCAATTTTTGTTCAAAAAGAGTCTATCCTAGTATTTTGGGATATTTTGAACAATTTGGAGCAGATTTGAGAGCCATCAAAGCTCAAGAAATGACTATACTCAGACATCTGACCAAATAATCAAAGGGTTCAAGCCATTGAAGTTGCTCCAAGGATACATAGCCCAGGAAGGGTGAACTCCTTCATCACTGATGTGTAATGTGTGTTGTGTGGTGATTATTTATTGCAATTTATTATGTTGTTTATGTGTTTTTAAATATAATTTACTTCACGAATTTCTCATAAAAGACACACAAATTTGGCACATAAACCCTGTTATAAACTTTCTATTTGACACAATCCTTAAGCACGCTTTTCTTTTATACTAATGAGGAAGCTAGCACAACAAAACTTTTTTGTCCATATTCATATCAAGTTGGTATCAGAGCACATTTTAGCTCATTTTAGCCCAAGTTTATCTCAGGGTTTTCCAAGGTTAGCTAGAAAATTAACTATTGGCTTTGTATTTGTGCAAGGAGAATCTCACTGTGTGCAAGTTTATGTGTGTAAGATGAAGAGAGGAGAAGTTAAAGATTAAGGACACAACTCTCAAATCATAGCAAAGAATATTTTTATGCATTGCAAGCGTGATGGAAACTTCATCAAGTGATGTTTCTAATAAATCTTCCTTAGCAAGACTCTTTGATGAAGAGATATCATAAAATATCTTCATCATAAGAGATATGGTGCAAGAGATGGTTGAAGATAGGAAGGAGAGTAGCAGGCTTTATGAGCATTTTATGACCATGAAGGAGGAGAAGCAAGAGATTCTTGAAAAGATGCATGAGATAGAGACTCAGCTCCATATTGCAGATGAAACCCTAGCAAAGAAGCATGAGATGGAGATTCAACTCCATTATGCCAAGGAAACCCTAGTGAAGTATGTGCATGAAAATGAGGTATGCAAATAAATTTTATCTTTAATTTCCTTTCAAGATGAATGTTTTGGTGTTTTTGAAAGACACACTAAGGAATAGGGTCCAAATTGTTTAAAAAATGGGCTATGAAGGTAAATGGTTAGGCAAACACCGACAAGGAATTATAAAGCCCATTGTTGTTGAGGGAAGGTCTAGGTACATGGGTCTATGTTTTGATGAACAAGATGATGTAGATCACTCAAAAAATATGGAGAATTTTGGAAAATTTTCAAGAAAGGATTCCATTACATATTCACTACCTCAAGATTGTGTTCATGGAGAATACAACAGGTTTACACCCATTGTTGAAGAGATTTCTTTTATCCATGCAAGTAGTGGTTATGGACAGTAAGATTATGGAGAATTCTCCAAAGCTAGGGAGGCACATGAAGGTGTTCCGAGAAACATTTTCATTACATGTTCATTACCTCAAGCTTGTGAAATTTGTTTTCATGAGGAATGCAAAAGTTTTACAGCCACTTTGCAAGAAAATTCTCATAAGAATGAAACTAATGGAAATGGCACACAAGAGGATGTTGAAAGCTCTAAAACCATTGAAGCCATTGTTGATATTCTGAAGAAAGCCACTACCTCATCAAATTCACCTCCTCAAGAAGGTGACAAAGATGAATGTGCAAGGTATAAATTTTCCTTTAATAAAGTTGCTATTAATTATGATAAACATGGAAAATCCTCATGTGGATTATTTCCTACAATTTCTTTTGTTGTTTATGTGTTTTTAAATCTAATTTAATTCATGAATTTCTCATAAAAGACACACAAATTTGGCACATAAACCCTCTTATAAACTTTCAATTTGACACAATCCTTAAGCACACTTTTCTTTTATAATGATGAGGAAGCTAGCACAACAAAACTTGTTTGTCCATATTCATATCAAGTTGGTATCATAGCACATTTTAGCTCATTTTAGCCCAATTTTGTCTCAGGGTTTTCCAAGGTTAGCTAGAAAATTAACTATTGGTTTTGTATTTGTGCAAGGAGAATCTAACTGTGTGCAAGTTTATGTGTGTAAGATGAAGAGAGGAGAAGTTAAATATTAAGGACCCAACTCTCAAATCATAAAAACAATATTTTTATGCATTGCAAGCGTGATGGAAACTTCATCAAGTGATGTTTCTAATCAATCTTCCTTAGCAAGACTCTTTGATGAAGAGATATCATAAAATATCTTCATCATAAGAGATATGGTGCAAGAGATGGTTGAAGATAGGAAGGAGAGTAGTAGGCTTCAGGAGCAGTTTATGGCCATGAAGGAGGAGAAGAAAGAGCTTCTTGAAAAGATGCATGAGATAGAGACTCAGCTCCATATTGCAGATGAAGAGAGGAGAAGGTCAAGATTAAGGACCCAACTCTCAAATCATACCAAAGAATCTTTTTATGCATTGGAAGCGTGGTGGCAACTTCATCAAGTGATGTTTCTAATAAATCTTCCTTAGCAAGACTCTTTGATGAAGAGATATTGCAAAATATCTTCATCATAAGAGATATGGTGCAAGATATGGTTCAAGATAGGAAGGAGAGTAGTAGGCTTCAGGAGCAGTTTATGGCCATGAAGGAGGAGAAGAAAGAGCTTCTTGAAAAGATGCATGAGATGGAGATTCAACTCCATCATGCCAAGGAAACCCTAGTGAGGTATGTGCATGAAAATGAGGTATGCAAGTTAATTTCCTCTCATGATGAATGTTTTGGTGTTTTTGAAAGACACAGTAGAGGAATAGGGTCCAAATTGTTTAAAAAATGGGCTATGAAGGTAAATGGTTAGGCAAACATCGAAAAGGAATTATAAACCCCTTTGTTGTTGAGGGAAGGTCTAGGTACATGGATCTATGTTTTTATGAACAATATGATGTAGATCGCTCAAAAAATATGGAGACTTTTGGAAAATTTTCAAGAAAGGATTCCATTACATATTCACTACCTCAAGATTGTGTTCATGGAGAATACAACAGGTTTACACCCATTGTTGAAGAGATTTCTTTTATCCATGCAAGTAGTGGTTATGGCAAGCAAGAAGATGGAGAATGCTCCAAAGCCAAGGAGGCACATGAAGGTGTTCTGAGAAACACTTTCATTACATGTTCATTACCTCAAGCTTGTGAAATTTGTGTTCATGAGGAATGCAAAATTTTTACACCCACTTTGCAAGAAAATTCTCATAAGAATGAAACTAATGGAAATGGCACACAAGAGGATGTTGAAAGTTCTAAAACCATTGAAGCCATTGTTGGTATTCCGAATAAAGGCACTACCTCATCAAATTCACCTCCTCAAGAAGGCGACAAAGATGAATGTGCAAGGTATAAAGTTTCCTTTAATAAAGTTGCTATTAATTATGATAAACATGGAAAATCCTCACATGGATTATTTCCTGCAATTTATTTTGTTGTTTATGTGTTTTTAAATCTAATTTACTTCATGAATTTCTCATAAAAGACACACAAATTTGGCACATAAACCCTCTTATAAACTTTCAATTTGAAACAATCCTTAAGCACACTTTTCTTTTATACTAATGAGGAAGCTAGCACAAAAAAACTTGTTTGTCCATATTCATATCAAGTTGGTATCAGAGCACATTTGAGATCATTTTAGCTCAAGTTTATCTCAGGGTTTTCCAAGGTTAGCTAGAAAATTAACTATTGCTTTTGTATTTGTGCAAGGAGAATCTAACTGTGTGCAAGTTTATGTGTGTAAGATGAAGAGAGGAGAAGGTCAAGATTAAGGACCCAACTCTCAAATCATATCAAAGAATATTTTTATACATTTCAAGCGTGATGGCAGCTTCATCAAGTGATTTTTCTAATCAATCTTCCTTAGCAATACTCTTTGATGAAGAGATATTGCAAAATATCTTCATCATAAGAGATATGGTGCAAGAGATGGTTGAAGATAGGAAGGAGAGTAGTAGGCTTCAGGAGAAATTCATGGCCATGAAAGAGGAGAAGAAAGAGCTTCTTGAAAAGATGCATGAGATGGAGACTCAACTCCATATTGCAAATGAAACCCTAGCAAAGATACATGAGATGGAGATTCAACTCCATTATGCCAAGGAAACCCTAGTGAAGTATGTGCATGAAAATGAGGTAGGCAAATAATTGTATCTTTAATTTCCTCTCAAGATGAATGTTTTGGTGTTTTTGAAAGACACACTAGAGGAATAGGGTCCAAATTGTTTAAAAAATGGGTTATGAAGGTAAATGGTTAGGCAAACATCAACAAGGAATTATAAAGCCCATTTTTGTTCAGGGAAGGTCTAGGTACATGGGTCTATGTTTTGAGGAACAAGATGATGTAGATCACTCAAAAAATATGGAGACTTTTGGAAAATTTTCAAGAAAGGATTCCATTACATATTCACTACCTCAAGATTGTGTTCATGGAGAATACAACAGGTTTACACCCATTGTTGAAGAGATTTATTTTATCCATGCAAGTAGTGTTTATGGACAGCAAGAAGATGGAGAATGCTCCAAAGCCAAGGAGGCACATGAAGGTGTTCCAAGAAACACTTTCATTACATGTTCATTACCTCAAGCTTGTGAAATTTGTGTTCATGAGGAATGCAAAAGTTTTACACCCACTTTGCAAGAAAATGCTCATAAGAATGAAACTAATGGAAATGGCACAAAAGAGAATGTTGAAAGCTCTAAAACCATTGAAGCCATTGTTGGTATTCCGAAGAAAGCCACTACCTCATCAAATTAACCTCCTCAAGAAGGCGACAAAGATGAATGTGCAAGGTATAAATTTTCCTTTAATGAAGTTGCTATTAATTATGATAAACATGGACAATCCTCACATAACATTTGGAGAAAATTTACATGTTTCTTTTGTGGTTTGAATAACCATATTGTTTCGAGGTGTTGGAAGAAGATAGCCATACATAGGAAACTTTCAAAACAAAGGAGACAGAAAGCCAAAGTTCCAATGTACAATGAAAACCATGTTGAAAATAAAATGTAATTATTTTTCACTCGTTCCATAACCAAGGTCATCTTGTAGACAAGTGTTGAACTTTGTATCCAACAAGTCATCCATGAAATTTGAAGAAGGTGGAGAGAGATTTTGACCATTAGGGGAATTTTGAGGTCTAAAATGGGCCTCCTAAGAAAAATGTACAACAAAAATATACTTTATAGAAATCAATAGGATTCAAGATGATGATGCCAACCATGGGGGATAATCCGCCATTTTTAAGTAAAATGGTAAAAATATTAAAAAATAATAAAATAATAAAACTATTTTTTCAACTCGTATTTTCAACTTATCTCCCAAAGTTTTTACTCAAATTTTGAGCAGGATTACTCGTTGGATGAAAAAATTAATTCCTCATCCAAGGAGTACCCATGTTTCATACTTTTGATGGACCATGCTATGTGAAAAATGAGAAATACATGAAAAAACATGATTACAATCACGTTTTTCATGTATTTCTCATTTTTCATGTAGCAGGGTCCATTAAAAGTATG
This sequence comes from Pinus albicaulis, assembly GCA_034641835.2. Lineage (NCBI taxonomy): Eukaryota > Viridiplantae > Streptophyta > Pinopsida > Pinales > Pinaceae > Pinus > Pinus albicaulis. Next base: position 1,376,039,532 of record CM076578.1, on the reverse strand, counting down.
CAACATGGGTACTCCTTGGATGAAGAATTAAATTTCGTATCAAACGAGTACTCCCGCTCAAAATTTGGGTAAACAATTTGGGAGATAAGTTGAAAATATGAGTTGGAAAAATAGTTTTTTTCTTTTTTCCCTCTAAAATTTGATGATGTAATCAAATCGTATTTTATTATTTCCACTATTATTTTATAATTTCCCTAGGAGGCCCATTTTAGACCTCAAAATTCCCCAAATGAATAATGGAAAAGAGGATTCCATACTTGATGTGGGTCACGATGATACACATGATGAAGTGCAGCTGAAAGAAGCGCCATTGAAGTGGTTTGGAAATATATGGTTGGATTTCTTCACCAATTAAAGCCTTGCATTTCTTTTGATAATTGATGAAAATATTTCCTTATTGATGCATTTCCTTGTTATCTGAATGCATTTATTTTATTTTGAAAGTATGCTGCATATTGCACAAAGAAAGATGTTGGAAAAGTAGGGTTATGTTGACCCACTTAGATGCAGCAAAGATGGAAATTTGTAGTTGCAATTTTCCTGTGAATGCATTTATTTTTCTCTAGAATAAATGTTGCATGTTTACACCAGGAAGGCGTTTGAAAGTGGAGTATTTTGATTCACTTTGTTGCAGCAAATTTGGTCATTTCATCTCTTTAAGTACTCGTACATACCAATGGGATTCTTGTACTTGTGATTGTACTTGCGAGGGAGTTGAGAATTGTATACATGCATGAGAGTTGTGTGTGTGAAGAGTGGAATTTTTTATAGTTTCATTGTGCTTGAACATGGATGAGTTATTGACGTATGTTGGTTGATTACTTTGTTAACATGTATGTTGTCAACTTGAGAGTGTTGATAATTTTCACATGCATGAGTGATCGAATTTTGTTGGTCGATTGATTGTTACATCTGTCTTATCGACTTGGAAGAGTTTATTTAGTCTCCAAGAATGAAAGGGATATGTTGACAAATTGTTTCATGAGATGTGAAATTCTTGTTGTTTTGGGAAAAGAATCGTCAAGTGTTGTACATGTTATTGTTTTAATTAAGAGTCAATGGTTTGAAGACACATGTTTTTTTTACTTGTTTTTTGTCAATGGGTTTGTACACCAAGATGTAAGAATATATGGCGATCTTAATAGGATGTGACATTTTTTTCTTTGAAGGAGAAAAAGGAAGAGGTCGTCAAGTTGTGTTTTTGCATGATTGATCCAAAATCTTTTGCTTGAGAGGTGTTAAAGAATTAACATGTAAAATTGTAGCTAACCATGAAGCATCAAAGGCATAAAAATAATAAGAGAGAAGCACATAAAATCATGCAAGAAGACAGATAATTGATACTAGACTTCGTCCTGGAGGGACTACGTCTCCGAGCCCTTCTCAATCAATGTGGAGGCCCTCTTTCATTAAGTGGAAATAAAAATTAAAGTACAAGTATAAATGAAAAATTACAACCTTATACCTCCATAGCTGAAAGTGCCCAAAAATTAGAGAGATCTAATGAAGAAATGAACGGCACCACTGGATTCGTGGCACTGAGAGGTGCAAAATCCATATAAAATTTGTTTAGTTCTGACAAAGTGAAAATCTGGACCATCTGGAAAATGGCTCAGATCATGGTTCTGCCCCCCTCCTGCACAATGCTTATGGTTCCACATGTCTCATACTTCATGCCTGATCCTGGCCTGCTTGGGCGCACTTCTGAAATGACTTGTTTATATATTGGAGCGTGGGCGGACTTCCCCAAGTTTGTCGTTGGCTGAATTGGTTTAGATACTTAATGTGGGGGATGGGGTCGGGTGTTCAAACCCTGCCCCATCCGTATTAATTATAATATCATTTAATATAACTGTTTCCTATTATATTTTTTAACCCCACCATATATTTTAATACCAATGTTGGTATGTGGTGGGGGTCAGGACCGCATTGGGCGACCCGCCCCCCATACTTCGTCGGCTCTGTATGATACATGATGTGGTTGGTTGGGTTGGGCGGTGCGGTTGAAAACCCCCGCCCACCCATATATAATGGTTGGTGCCATGGAATGTGGGGGCGGAAAACCTCCTACAAATTCCATCGATACACTTTCCCATGGACCACCTGGAATAGGGAGTGGTGTGTAAAGCACGAGTTTTCTATTAGAGGGATTTGAAATAGAACACATCACACACCCCTTTAGAAATTGGGTTACAATGTTTTTCATATGAGGCCAAAAGAAAAACCTTTTCAAATGACATAAGGTTTTTTTGACACTAAAGTGACTTGACACAAGAGAGGTATGTGCCTCTTGAATCACATGTACCCTTTTTCTATGGGTATGCACAATTTTCCAATGTGATACAACAACTTCCCCTACAAATGATTGCTATCCACCTGCAATCCATGAGTTAGTTTTTCATATATTCCTTTAAATTCATCAACATTAGCATATTATTTAGCATAACTCTCAAAAGACAATGAAGCATTATGAAAAATAATAGAAGCAGAAATAGGAGGGCGAGAGAGCATATCATCTACTTTGTTACTAGTGCCCTTCTTATACTTTATTACCAGATGAAACTATTGTAGAAACCCCATCCACCTGAAATGACGAGACTGTTTTAGCTTGGTCTGTGACTAAAGGTATTTCAAGGGATGATGATCTGTATGGATAATGGTTTCCTTTCCGATCAAGTAGTGTTTCCATTTTTTCACACTTTGGACCAAGGCATACAGTTCCTTGTCGTAAGTGGGGTAATTGATGACAACCTGGGATAACTTCTCTAAATGGTAACATATTGGCTTCTTCTGCTGCAACAGTAAAAATCCCATGGCGTACCCACTGGCATTGGTTTCAATCTCAAAAGGCTGCTAGAGATCGGGTAAAGCCAGGACCGGTGCGGTGTTGATTTTCTCTTTCAGTGATTCAAAGGACTCCTATTTCTTTCCTCCCCACTGAAAATCTTGTTTTACACTTTCCAGTGCATGTAAGGGTGATGCAATAATGGATAATTTGGTAATGAATCTCCTCTAGTACTGTACTGCACCTAGAAAACTATGGACCTCTATTACATTGGTAGGCTTTGTCCATTTTACAATCACCTCAACTTTGGAGGGGTCTATTTTTAATTCACCATTACCAACAATATGACCTAGGTAAACCAAAGAGGTTTTCCCAAACTCACACTTTGAAAATTTTACATAAATTTCTTCCCCCTTTAATACATCAAGCACTTTATTTACATGGCATACATGTTCATCCAAATTCCTACTAAAGAAAAGAATATCATCTAAATACAGAGGGAAAATTCATCAATGATAGGCCTAATAATATCATTCATGACCCTCATGAATGTGGTTGGAGTGTTGCATAGTCCAAATGGAATCACCATCCATTCAAACAACCCCTATTTGGTCTTGAAGGTGGTTTTCCACAAGTCCTGCTCTGCAATTCTGACCTGGTGATAACCACTACACAAATCCAACTTGGTGAAATAGATAGCATTATTTAATTGATCTAACAAATCATCAATGCGAGGTAGAGGGTATCTATTCTTCACCGTGATTTTTTTTAGCACCCGATAATCCACACACATCCTCCATGTGCCATATTTCTTGGGTACTAACACAATCAATGAGCCACATGGAGAAGTACTTGGATGGATGACACCTTGGTTCAAAAATTCATGGACCTTATTTTTTATCTCCTCCATATCGATAGATGAAATCCTATACATACCAATATTTGGCAATGGAGCATCATGATGCAAATGGATCTCATGTTGGATTTCTCGTTTCGGAGGCAATCCTCTGGGTTCCTGAAACAACTCATCATATTTGGAAATAAATTCACATAATTCATGTTTATGAGCCATATCACATCCTTGGAAAGCATCAGATGTTTCTACATCATTTTCTCTCACAACCATGAGAAAACACCTCTCGCTGGAATTCACCAATATCTTCATTTGTCCTGCACTTACAAGACTGGCACTAGTCTTGGTTTAATGAGCTCTTATAATATAATCTACCCCATCTTTTGTGATTTGGTATTCATTTTCATGTCGAAATAAAACTACTTTCGTGTCGTAAATATAGGGACTCCCTAACATAATACCATAGATATCCAATGATATGACATCCATTGCTACTTCATCCACCAGTTTATAAGAAACTACAAATTTAACCTTATATTTCTTGGTTACATTTAGTTTTAATTTGTCATGTATCCATCTAAGAGGATAAGGTTTCATATGAGGCTTAACTTCTAAGCCTAAATTTTTAACCAAGGATTCTAAGATTAAATTTTATTGAGAGCCTAAATCAAATAGAGTTTCTACTTTTGTATGATTTATGACAACTCTAATATGAATCAAATCAATTCTCTTTCATTCATTAGGAAGAGGGTCATTTTTTGAACTAGTGCTTTCATGCAATTTAGAATTAACATGAAGAGAAAGAGTACCTTTTGTGCATGCTGTTTTGATCAATGCCTCATTGCCAGAGTTGGATCGAAGGTCTTGTTGCAAGGTTGCTACCGTCTTTTGCTTACCCTTTCCACCATATCTCTTTGGCTTATTTTTCGGGTACAGTTTCCAACAATGATCATCTTCATGACCTACCTTTTTTCTAGTGAGTGAAATATGGCTTTTATCCTTCATATTTATTTTTTGATGTCATCTTCTTTTCCTTTCCCTTTCCTTTCCCCTTGAATTTTCCATTTGAAGGTTTGAAAGGTGGTTTTTTTGAATGATCATCTTTATCATTTCTTCCCCTATTTTCAAGATGAATGGCCTTTACACTAGCCAATTCAATATTAGTAGGTTCAAACATTAACAAAGAATGTCTAATGTAACTATGTAATGACCCAATGTACTTAGTTACCACTTCAGGTGAATCTAATGAAATTCCCAAACTTAGTGATTTTTTTCTAAATTCCTCGGTAAAGCTTTTCACGTTTTTTTCATTACCTTGCCTTAGGTACTGCAACTCCATTAAGGTTTTTTTATTATAACCCAAGGGATAGAATTGATCTCTAAGTGCAGCAATAAAATTTCACCATCAAGAAAGAAGGTTACCCAAATTATTGTTGCCTTGAATTTTTCTCTCCCACCAGATGAGAGCGGTGCCATTCAGTCGAAGAGAATCCAACTGGATCTTTGCCTCATACTCCACAATCTACAGAATCCAACTGGATCTTTGCCTAATACATTTGTTAATTTTCTCTGCATTACATTCACCATTATACATAGGTAGATCAAATTTGACATCTAACTTAAAGAAAGGTTTATTAGATGCATTTCCTGAATTCCTGTGATGATGGTGAGAAGAGGAGGAAGAACTATTACTTGCTGGAGGAGAACGAGGTGGATCTCCTCCATTATTTCCATGCCCTGAACCTTGTCCTTCTGAAGCATTCTCCCTTGCTTTCTCTAGTTTCTCACGTCTAGAGAACAATTTCTAAACCTAATCTGCCATGGTGTAGAAGGTCTTGCAAAATCTAAGCTCCTCCTCATCTCAAACATGGTCAACCATGTTTCTTCTTCGATGTGCGTGTCCCACCTTAGGATCAAAATAATATAGTGTCCCTTTGCCTCTTCGTAGCATGTTTCTAGTTAGCATGCAAACATGCAATCCACATCTATAATCACCTGCTCTGATACCACTTGATCCAAAACATTTTTCTTGAGATGTGTTAAAGAATTAACATGTAAAATTTTATCTTAACCATGATACTTTAAGGGCATAAAAATAAGAAGAGAGAAGCACATAAAATCATGCAAGAAGACACAGAATTGATATCAGATTTCATCCAGGAGGAACTACGTCTCTAGGCCCTTCTCAATCAGTGGGGAGGCCCTCTTTCATTAAGTGGAAATAAAAATGAAAGTACAAGTATAAATGAAAAATTACACCCTTATACCTCCATACCTGAAAGTGCTCAAAAATTGGAAACATCTCATGAAGAAATGAACAACACTATTGGATTTGTGGCGCTGAGAGGTGCAGAATCCATATAAATTTTTCCTGATTCTAACAAAGTGAAAATCTAGACCCTCTGGAAAATGGCTCAGATCACGGTTCCACCCCCCCTCCTACACATCGCTCATGGTTCCACCTGTCTGATACTTTGTGCCCGCTCCTTGCCTACTTGGGGCACACTTCTAAAGTGAATGGTTTATATATTGAACTATGGGAAAACTTCCCCAAGTCCTTCGTTGGCTGAATTGGTTTGGATCCTTAATGTGGGGGAGGGGGTCGGGTGGTCAAACCCCGCCCCCTCTAAGTTAAATATTGTTTAATATAACTGCACCGTATTATTTTTTTTAACCCAAAAATATATTTTAGTACCAAATTTGGTATGTGTGGGGGGTTGAGTCCGTATTGGGCAGCCCGCCCCCCGTACTTCATTGGCTCTGTATGATACGTGGTGTGGTTGGTTGGGTTGGGCGGTGAGGTTGACAACCCCTGCCCACCCATATATAATAGTTGGTGTTGTGGAATGTGGGGGTGGTGGGGTCATGGTTGTCGACCCCCCTTATAATAATATTTATTTGTTTGACCGTTGGGTAGGGTGGGGGTCATGGCCTGCCCTGCCCATTTTTTATATATTTTTTTATATTTGTTTTAAAACAACCAGCCTTTTTGAAAAATCTGAAATTTGACTGAAGGAGTCAAATTAAGGGACCCGCAATTTTTCCTGGAATCTAGTGGTTGGGTTTCTGCAAATTTGTCACCTACTTAAGGTGCCACATCACAAAGTCTACCCTCAAACTTTGACTGCTCCTAACTCCTTCATAAGGACTCATAATTGAGTGTCGTCTACGGCGTTGGAATTAGAAATAAGAGATCTTTAACTTGACACTAAATTTTCCACGTTTCTAAAACTTTTATTTTTGAGCCTTTGTACTTAAGCCACTTGTACTTAGACCTGTACGGTCCACACTTGAGTGAGAGGCTCATGATTAGCATTCATTCTCAAATCATGGCATGAGTAGCATGTTAATACTGGAGGATGATGGGATTAAGAAGAGGAAAGAGGTACAATATGAAAAAATATTGCAGAAAAAAAATGCAGCCCTTTTGTAGACCATATGGTGCATGATTCCAAGAAGTGAAAGAGATGGCAAAGAAATTATTCCAAATGTGGAATTTGGTATATGGTCATTTCATTTCTATTGATCACTGATATTTGAATTCATTGTTGTATTTCACTCAAATGGGCTTAAATTGGAAAATATTTTCTAAGGAGAAGCTTGCATCAAATGCATGTTTATGCAAAGGAGGAACATGATTCTCAGTGGGAAGGCCATCAGTCAATATTTCCAAGGACAGAGAGATCGATTTGTTCGTGAGATGTTTTTCATTAGTTATCAATCAACCAGCAAGGGTGAGCATCAAAAGGAGGACATTGGTTGAAGTACCAATCCATTTACAAGAATAGGTATGTCAAGGAACCAAAGTGGTTGTCATGAAGATTTTTCCAAGTAAAATCAAGTCGATAGAACTTGGAAAGGTGAAGAAGGTTAAACTATCATTATATAACCACATTTTGTGGGTCCAAAAGCCTTTTAGTGGGAAGGAGTGTTCAGAAACCGAATTGGGGGCAAAAATTTTCTAAAAAATAAAAGTTCTTAGAATCGCTCAAAACTGGAATGACCGTGAAGTGCTCGTCGTCCTGAATCCAATGCACTTTTTTTCATCAAAAACCAACTTCGTATGAGAATGTTAGAGCTTGTTGTTCATTTTGCCAAACGGGCGAATTTTCAAAAAACAATCACACAGGGTCAAAGAGGTCAAATTTTGCTCAAAATGGGATTTTCTCCAGCCAGTGGTGTGCTAACACTTGTCAGCTTGTGGTTGGCCCAAATTTTTGGGCTACTTGGAAAAGTTTGGTTGGTTTTAAACAAACCAACGGGATGAGGACACGTGGTGCAACCAGGGGCCACCACGTGCCCCCTCCCAAAGGTTGAAATGGGACTAAGGTTGGTCAAAATCATATTAGTAGTGGTGTGAAATTTTATATGGGAGGACCAGCAGAGGCCAGGGTCGACCCCGTGACCTCACCCGCAACATGAAACCGCCATACCAATAGACCATGGCAATATTTCTTATAAGTCTAAGGTTTAAACGTCTATATCAAGTTTCAAATATGCTCCATCGGAAGAAAAGAGGGTCCAACCATGTAGGGCCAGCCCCTTAGAGCCAACCCCTTACAATGAGACCCTCGTTTCATGACCACGGCGGAGGCCTATCACTAATGGAGGAGTTACCACTCTAAGCGTGCTTAAACCACATATTAACCACCACTAATCTCCAGTTAATGAAAATTCGGATAAGTGCGAAGTTAGCGAGTTAACCCCACTTAAAAATTAATTGTGGTTTAAGTTGGTGGAGTCTGCCAATTTCGAAAGGATCTCCATTTCTGGTGGAGTTAACTGGAGTTGCTCCAATTTTAGAGGAGCTTTCCTAGGAAATTTTTTGGAGACCACAACTTGAGAAAAAATTGACCAATTTTGGCTCAGAAAGAGTCTATCCAAGCATTTTTTGATATTCTGAATAGTTTGGAGCATGTTTGAGGGCCATTAGAGCTTAGTAAATTATTGTACTCATACATTTGACCAAATAATCAAAGGGTCCAAGCCATTGAAGCTGGTCCAAGGAGATGTAGCCTAAGAGGGTTGAACTCCTTCATCACTATTGTGTAATGTGTGTTGTGTGGTGATTATTTCTTGCAATTTCTTTTTTTGTTTATGAGTTTTTAAAGATAATTTACTTCATGAATTGCTCATAAAAGATACACAAATTTGACACATAAACCCTCTCATAAAATTTCTATTTGACATAATCCTTAAGCACACTTTTATTTTATACTGATGAGGAAGTTAGCACAGTAAAATATTTTTTCCATATTCAGATCACCCACAACATAGGCATGCCTGTGTCCAGAGACTTTTACCCACAAACCTGTGCCAGCGTCCCCGATATTTGAGCCACTTTTTCAGGACTAGAGCCCATGTCACTTCCCAGAAATCAATTACAAGTTCAAAAATGAAATATAATAGTGGAATAATGATGCAAAAGCAAACATTCGAACAAGGACTTGACTAACCCCTACTAGCCATGACAAGAATTTCGGCAAACATGTCACAAATATGTAATCTACGAGTTTAAATAACAAATCTGAGCATATAGGTCTCACAATTATCTGAGAATATATAAGAAGCATTGTCGCTTCACCATATTAACTTCATTATTGTCTATTTACGCATAGTAACATTGTTCATTCAATTACGAATCAAAACATAATGAGAGCCATAAATCATCACCATCATATAAGAAAAAAAAATGAAAAGAACATAATAGCCATATAATTCATAGAATAACAAGAATATTTACTCATCAATACAAGAGGAAAAGAGCTCTTATTTCCATAAGAAAAATGCAACCAAGTCTGGGACTTCCACGTTCCACTGACCATAGACATGGTTGAGCCAAATCTCTCTTCATCCATTCACCCCCGTGCCATATTCCAATAATGAATGTGGGGTCTCATAAACCAAATCCATCAAAAACAAAACCAAGGCTTCCAGAGGCCAAACTACCTCAACTCACTACCAGTGATTCCACCTCATGATCGAACATCACAACCATTGCCATATTGGTCCCTAACCAACTTGTCCAAGGCTCCAGAGTGTTTGTTCTAGCCAAGGCTCCAGGACAAGAAACTCTACCCAAGTTGTTTCACGGCTCTAGAGAATTTTTCCAACCAAGGCTCCATGTGTAGTAACTCAGCCCACCTAGGCATCCAAAGTGTTTTTTAAACCAAGGCTCTAGGACTAGTAACTCAACCCACATCTGCCACCAGGCTCCAAAGCGTGTTTCCAACCAAGGCTCCAGGAACTAGTAACTCAACCCACAACTAAAATAACATGAGAAACAATCAAGAAACAAAAAATGAAAGTATCCAACAACACCATGGCTATACAAAAAATGGAAAGGCTAGGAAAATCCACTGTCAATACAAACAATATTCCATTCCAATGACAAATCATGACTAAGAAACCACATTCATACACTATGCATTCCAAAACTAGTGAGGAAACCATACATGCAACTTGGTACCGCAATAAAAACCCATTGTAGTTTCTGATCCCGATGTGCTCTTACACTTTTCTGCTCTTATTTTTCCTTCTTTCTCCAGCTCTACAAGTATGCCATGCTCTCCAAGAGTGCTCCAAGGAAACTCTAAGTATCCAGGAGTATGAGAGAGAGAGAGAGGGGGAATAATGAGAGCTCCAAAACCACATTGAACAAAGTCCATGAACTTATCCTCAAAATCCTATTTATTAATGAGGCCTCTATTTTCTTCATTTTCCATTATCTTCCTTCATTTTCCTCCTCACATGCAACATGTGACCTTTCACCCTTGTTTTCTCTTATTTTCCATTATTTTCATAAATAAATACCAATAAATGCCACTTTTCCTTTCCAAAGCCTTAGCAATTTCCTTTGCCAATTTCCATAGCCATAATAATCCATATGAACACTCGCACTAAGATGTTTTGCTCAACGTTCAGCTCGGAATACGTGTCCCATGACCTTGGTTATTATTTTTCCTTTATTAACTTTTATTACATGGAATTTTCACTAGGGCTAGTACAGCGTGCATTGCACAGATAAAGGAAGTTATATTAACCTTGACCTTATGGACATTGGAAGTTATCATGATTATGCTAATATTTATATATATGTATGAATTCCATTTTTTGGCAACGTCGTCAAGGGTCATTATTTTGGAAGAATTATTTATTTATGTAGGTAAATGGCATGAAAATATTCCTAGTTTTATGGGGAATCAAGTGGGAAAGTAGCCTTGAAAGGTCTGTGAGGTTAGTATATGTGGATATGATTTTGATATTATGTGCTTATAATTGTGCCTATTTTTATTTTATGGATAGGAAATGCTATAGTATATATCATCAGAATGAAAGAAATGTGATCTGAGGCATGTTGGGACAAGCATTAATAGTTTAAAGAGCCACAGACTCTGGACTTGGGTTATGGATGCACGCAGTAAGGCATGGGAATGAAACTAGAGGTAAGGTTTCTTGGCAGAGATGATGTGGTCTCTAGATGTGAAATACTACTGTTGTGTACATGTACATGTTGTATTGTGCCATATGTATTGTGTAGTTATTATATTGTGGCGTGTATTCATTGTCTTGTATTGTGTGTACATGTATGTGTTGTGTTGTGAAAGTATTGGTTCTCAGGATCCCTAGAGGTTGTGGGTTGGCATAAGATCTTTGGGGCCATGTAATAGCTTGGGTTCCTTGGAGGTTGTGCGTTAGAGCCATGTAACATATTGGGTTCCCTAGAGGTTGTGGGTTGAGAGATTAGTTGTTGGAGCCCTGGAAATATTTGGAAGAGACCAATATTGAGTTGAAAATACTGAGGGTATAGGTAGTATAGTCTCTGGATACCCTTACTGCTAATATTGAGGGTAGAGGTGGTATAATCTCTAAATTCCCTCGTTACTGAAATTGTATATGGAAGAGAAAATAATACATTGGGTGCTTGCCGGGTTTAGGCAATTGGTCTGGTGTGTGTACAGAAAGGAAAAATAAAAAATTTAGAAGGAAATAACTATTTGAAAAATAATTATCAATATTTTATTTCAGTTTTTAAATTAAAAATTATGAACATAATCTAGAATTCTGATTTATGATGGTTGAGTATTGAGTGAACCATATGTGATATTTTTATACATGATGATTTGATCAAGGAGCTAATTCGGCTTATTGTGATAGGAACTAAAAAAGTTGCAAAGTGTCGCCTTTTTTACTAGCTATCAATGAGGTATGATTTGAATTTATTAAAATTCCTTTTGAGTCTAATGGAAATTGCGTGCTCGATACCAGAAAGCATGGAAATTCCCAGGTTTGGGTGGTTGGAATTGACTACAAGAGAATTAGTAGTAACAACAACAGGAATTGGAACATGCAATAGTATGTTGGTAAAGCACTGCAGGACCAAGGTTATTGTTGGACACTTGTGCCCAATAGTGTCCATTTATTTCCATAATCATGTTATGACCAGTATGATGGTTTTGAGGTAGGGATATGATTTGGTTTTTGGACCTACTGATGCAAGGAAACCTTGCCAAGGGATGGATCGCCAGAGGGACTAGAAAGAAGAGAACGATATGTCAGGAAACTTGGAAGGTGAGCGAGTACACGAAAGGGGGTGAACGGAATTCGCAAGGGACTAGGAAGCAAAAAAGGGGATGTTGTGGCATAAATTTGTTTATTCAATATAATTGATTATTGGAATCAGAACCACATTGGGGGTGTGTTGAGGAAAAATTAGTTGGTTATTGTTCACTAAGAGAAAATTTTGCACAAGGATAGTAGCATTGTACATTGTAGGCAAACTTTGATCTTAGTAGTGGATTCTGAAATTCTTAGGAAGGAGGTGAATCCTTGGTACTATTTTTTAGGGTGGAGATGTGAGCCTTTGGATTCCCTTGTCATTGATTTGGGTATCGTATCCTTTTATTTGTTGCTTGAATCAAATGTGCATATTTATATATGTGTATATTATTGTAAATATTGTATCGAGTTGTGTTTATAAAGCTCCATAAATAGTATGCTTATTTTCTCACTGAAGAAAATGTGCATAAGTATACATGTTTTTTCATTGTAAATACTGCATCGATATATGTTATGAAGCTCCGATAAGTAGTATGTTTTCCATTTTTCAGTAGCTATAATTGTAAACACTACATCAAGTTGCGTTTAAAAAACTCCATAAGCAGTATGTTTTGTTGGTCATAAGTGTCATAGAACACCGAGGACAGTGCTTCCCCAAGGGGGGAGGGGGGGGGGTTTAATAGCCCTGAATTATATTTCCATGTAAAAAGGAAAAAATCAACCAAGATCATGAGACATATTCCAAGTTGAATAAGGGGAAAAAAATCACATTGGGGGTGACTTGTGGTTAATTAATGGCTATGAAAATTACCATTGGCATTGAAAAAGGAAAATGGAAATAAATGACAATCAATTAAAGGAATAAAGGAAAATAGGAGAAAAGTAAGATGAAGAGAAAAGAATTTGTATGCAAGGGAAAATGAATGAAATTGAAGGAAAAAGAAAAGGAAAAGGAAATAAAAGGAGAGGGAGAACATAATATGTCTCTCTTAGCTACTATTTGTCATTCTTGATCACTCTTTGGTTACTCTTAGAATTCTAGCATTCACATGGACATTGAAGCATTCTCACTTAGACATGGAGAGAGAGAGAACTTGGACACAAGAAAGTAAGAAGCAAGCAAGCGAGAAAAGGAATTCATGGGCGGTGAAGAATAAGGTTGGAAAAGTAGATAAAGCAAGAGGACATTGTCGATAATAATTTTTATGTGTACTTTCATTGCTGAGATTTGGATGCATGGTACATGCATTTGCCTATTTGGCTTCTTCCATGTCATTCACATGAGATTTTCCTATGTTCACAATGGTTTCATCCCCTCCTTGCCATTTACTGGATAGTCATGGTGTTGTGGGTTCCTTGTTTTGGTTTAAGATTTAGATGGTCGATAGACTTTGGATCCTTGTGAGGTGGTCTCGGGAAATTCACAATGTTCAAGGGTGGACATGGACTTTATCCTGGAACTCTTGACGGATTGTTGGAGACAAGAAATTTCCATTGGTTATGGTGAATAAATTGAGAGGCATATAAGCTTGTTTGGTGTTAGTGATTTCAAGACCAGTTTAGGTGAAATCACTGTAGTTGGGGGTAGAGGTGGTTTGGTCTCTAGAATCCCTGGTTGGTTCTATTTTTATTTATACCATGAGAACCCACATTCATGCTTGGAATATGGAACAAGGGTGATTGGCTAAAAGAGAGATTTGGTTTATCCCAATCTATGACTGGGTGGTACGTGGAATTCCTTGACTTGTTTGGCATTTTCATATGTTAATGCGAGTTATTTCCTTATTGTGATCAATGAGAACATGTATTGATTGTTGTGTTGATTTTATGACTGATTTGTGATGGATTCATTCTAGTTAAATTTTGGCTATAAGCATAGTTTATTCTTGTTTTACTTTGTGCTCTTCTTATGGATCTTGTTCATGGCTTGATAAGTAATTGAATGGTTATATGAATGCATTAGCTAGATAGTGTTTGATGCAACTAGCTTGAGAGGGAAATGAGATTTTTTATGATTCTTTTATGAAGTTAATGAGTTGTTGTACAAATATGAAATCACACTACAAGGAAAATACCCTCTAGCAAAGGTTATAAAGGAGGTTTTTAGTGTTATAAAATTGGCCAAAATTGTCAAAAAACATTTGCTACAACATTCATTTTCGGTAACGAAGGTTTTGGTAGAGCTTCTAACGGAATTTCCACACAAATAAAAAAAATGGGCAGCTGAATTTTTTTATGGATGTTTTTCTCATCGATGTGTGCATCAACTGTGAACACACCGATGCATTTTACCAGGTACGCACCGGTACTGTAAACATACCAATCATAGGGATGGAAAACAAATTCGGACGCCCCAGGGGCATTTAGCAATGTCCTGGTGTGTGTCACCCAGCAAGATGCACCAGGCCGATGGAAGGTGTGTGCACCAGGCCGTTAAGGTGTAAAATCGCATTGGGCCCTCCAGGTGATAAAACAAACCAGTTTTTTAAGTTATAAAAATGCCCTGGCGCGTTAAAGGAAACCATACTGGTGCATGAAACGCCTATCTGACCACCCAGGTGGTAATCTTCGATAAAGCGTAGCAGTCGTTCTAATTGGTATTGGTATTTTTACGATGCCCATAGGTCGTAGAAACATACCGGTGTGAAATATCATACAAACGCACTGGTGCACAGTAAATAACATGCACCGGTGTTCATTTTGTATTTTTTAGAAACATCAACCTGTGACAGTGAAATTATTGTGATTTTTTAAATTAATTATTCATCAAAACTCGACGCATATCTTATAATAGTATTCATATCAATTAAATTTTTATTAGTGCATTTAAATGTGATGTTTGGATTAATTTGTTATATCATATCATCAGATTTCGCATCTCTTCATTATAATATTTAATCATTCATATATTTAATCACTGGTGTAACATTTCACAATGGAAATGGAGAACACAATAGAATAAATTTAAAAATATTTTATTATATATATTAATAAGACACTCTTTTTCATAAAAAAATGGGATAGTTATTGGTATCCATTTGTCTTTCAATTGTGACACTATGTCCATTACATTAAGCAAAATGTCTGATTTCACAGGCAAATATTTCAAAAAATACAACGCCTTGTTTTGATATCCAAACATATTGATCATCATTCTTCGCTGGAACTGCTGTCACTTGCTTTATTTGGAGGAATGATTTTTTCATTGTGTTGATTGTTTTCTTCTTCTTCAAGTTCCATCTACAAACATAAAAATAAAGTGTAATGAGTGTATATACATTGGTGAGAATAATGAAAATTGAAATATTAAATAATATACATCAATGTAAATAAAAAAGAAATGTACTCTAGCAGTAATTGACTCATGAACAATACACATTCTTTCAAAACCAAATTTCATGTCATATCTCAACAATTCATTTGTTTGCGCAGTTCCATACTTTGTTTCCTACAAGTTTTATACCCCATAAAAAATCATAGATTTAATATAAATGTTTTTTTTGTTCTATTAATTATAGACTGAGCTAAGTAAAACAAGATATATGCTTACAAATCCCACAATTAATTTTTGATATGCCAACATATATTAACAACCCATATTTAACCCAATGTCAATCAATTCGTCTGATGGTTATTATTTATATGTTAGCACCTGTTTGAAGACATTCAATGATTATTGTTGTAAAAAAACTTAAAATATACAAAAATGAAATCTAGTTAAGTTGTTATAAGGAAGTAACAATTATTCACAAACATAGATAACAACCATTTTCTTCCTTATCATATTGTTTTATATGCTTAATGGGTTCCATTTTCTTTTCTTTTCTCCAAGAAAATACTTGAAAAATAATATTTAATGCTAAACTGTTCATTTATTGTACCTAATCAAAAAATTCAATGACTACATAATACATTTGAAGCACGTTGTTGTTGAAATGGCTCCTCGTGGGATGAGATTATGTCAATTTCTTTAACCATCTCCTTATACACCTTTTTGGACAATCCTACTGACATATTTCTGATATCAGCTCATTCATGCTTCGATATTTTCATAATCTTCCTTAAAATGTAACATGAGAATAAACTATTTAATTTTTATATTGATATATGAAAATTAAATATAACAGAAGTGATATTTATAAATGATTGCTTTCTAGTAATATATACATATAATTCTAGGAAAAAAATTAAAGGAATATTACTTTTTCATTCCTTTTTTATTTTTGTGCATTTTTTCTATTAAAAGTTTGACATGTCTCATTGACCAATTCTCTAAAAACTCATCCTATAGTTTAAATAAAATTTGGTTCTTAGAATCATTGGATTGATTTTTGTATTGTAAGTGGAAAGAACGTCTATACATTCGTTCCAATATATCCCTCAAATTTTTGTAAAAGTTTTCCCCCGTTTCATTAACCTCTAGCACTACTCGAGATGAGCTAAGGAGAAATCTATTTTCATTTGCATGTTCTATTTTTTTTCTTTTCTTAGAACAACATTCCTTTTCTTCGTTATTGGTCCCTTTAGAACATTAAACATATGTGAATTAATAGATTGTTTGAAACATGCTATCTAATATTTTTAAATATATTATTAATGGAAAAAAAAAAAACTCATATTGGATCCATAGTATTTTTTCATTCACCTGAGTCATCCCTCTGCAATTTTTCCATCACGCTTTTATGCTATTTTGTTCTTAGTTGAGAAATAACCTTATCGAGATTTGTCATTTTTTGGCTCTGCATGATACATATTAGTTAAACTTACATATAGTTCCAAAATAATAATTTTTGTAAAGAATTTACAAAGAACTTGCTTTTTTTGCTTTTCTCAATGTGTTATCTATACTTTTGTTACTTGAAATCTTGTCAACCATTTCTTTATCAATATGAAACATGTACCATACCATTCATTAATATATTTTATAAATAAATCACGTACTTTTCAAGTAAAAAAAATAAAATCAAGAAAACAGTGTGCCTTTCCCAAAGTATGTACCGAATGCGGCACGTTAGTTTCTTATCAACGCACCGCCAATAAAGTTTAGACATTGTACGGTGCTATTTTTCAACAAGGAGACCCAATGCATTATATGTTAACTAGTGCATCAATTAACACAAACATAAATAATTAATAAAAAACTTGTTTGATCTACTAGTGTTTTTTTTCACTATGTTGTCGGTGTAGTATACTACAATAGTGCACCAGTGCACTATTTTAAACAAGGCACACCGATTAAAAAAATATGTCTGTTAAAAAATTGTGCAAGGGCCAACATGGATTAGGATCCGACTCTACAAGTGGTCCCACCGGTTAGATGTCATATGCCTATATATATATATATTGTAATACAAACCCTATAAATATAAAATTAAAAGCCCTAATTGTGAAGTCACATAAACAAGAAGAAGTGACGCAGGAGCATTAAGGTAGAGCCAGCAATGTGACAAAGTTGGTCACATGTTGTGGCTTGGAAAGAGGGCTAGCAGTCCTACACATTTGAATACTTTGTCTTTCTTTGTTTTAAAGTATTTTTTTTAAGTTTAATTTTGGCTAACTCAGCCAATGTAATTTGCATAATAAAAGAATGGTTAATTTAGGATTAGTTGAGAATTTAGTTGAATAAGTTGAATAAAATGTTTTGGAAACTGAATGAAAGTTTCCCAAATATATGGCGTTTTTGGAGAAGGATAAAATGAAACCAAATCCACCATGGTAGGGTTCTTCCATCCGTAGATAAAAAAGAGAGATAAAGAAGCGGAAGGGAATGTAAAAACTAGCCATTAGAGGGTTTGGCTCCAATTTTCATCTTCTAGATTATCTAAGTGTTTTATATTTTAATTGGGACCTCTGTCTTTTAAATAGAATTTATCTTCCAAATATTATCTAAGTGTTTTGGTGCTTAATCAGGCTCCCCATTTTTTGTAAATTCTTTGAATCTTTATTGAAGTTGCATGCTTGTATTTATGGCGTGCAGCGAGAAATATAAATCAGAGTGCAGGCAGGGCGAGGCCTTAACTTTACACTTTCCTTTGTTAAACTGCGTATTTTATTAATTGCAGAACAAACCCCAATCAAATTTGGAGGTTTGACGAGGACCATTGATGCGAATTGATCAACAACGATGAATGCCCGCCGTAACCCAAGCGTTGTCACACATCGCAAGGAATAGCTAAAAAATATAAGATTTCACAAGGTAAAGGTTTTAGTGTGTGATGTAAATTGGTGTAGTGGAGAATTAGTGCAAGCCATATGATCTTGTAGAAACCAATGGTGGTGATTGAGCACGGCTATCGCTAATCGAAAAATATTGGAAATAACGTTAAGGTTCATCGCAAGGAAAGTTAAAAGGTTTGCGATGCGATGTGCGGGATTCCACGTGTCAACGCGGCGCAACATCGCATCGCGCAGAATTTTAAGTTTAGATATTAATGTCTCATAGTTAAGTTGTGGGGGAGAATTAGCACAGGCCATCGGATCCTGCAGAAGTCAACGGTGGATATTAGTAGCAACCGCACATCGCAAATTTTAGGTGTTAGCGCTAAGTACCGTCACGGGTTAAGTTTAAAATTTTGCGATGCGAAGTGGAGGATACGTGTCAGCGCGACGCAAAATCGCATGTCCAAGGGAATAGAATTTAACGTGTTAAGTTAATTTGTATTTTGTGTGATGTATGATCGCACGTTGATTGGTCAAGAGCTGTGTGGGTCCCTCTAGAAGGAAATCCCGTGGGTTTGCATTTTTTTTGGTTTATGCGTTGGTTTGGGTTATTTGTTTAGGTCTGTGTATGTTATAAAAACTCTGTTGTTGAGTTGTAATTCATGTATGTATTAAGTCTTAGAACTCACATTCCGTAGCGTTATTTTTACATACTCTAGCAGGTCTGCATTAAGTGGTATCATAGCAGTTTTCTTCCTAAGTAAGGATGGAAGTAGGAAGAAGAGGTCGGGGAAGAGTTGAAGAAAGGAGAAGAGGCCGAGGAAGAGTTGCAAGAGGATTAGCATATGAAGGGCTGCACGAAGAGTTTAGAGTATTTTCATCATTCTTAGCAGCAATAGAAGAAGGAAGGCATAGGGACCCGAAAAATGGAGATGACAGTGAAGATGAGGAGCCAGAGGCACAACCAGATGAGCAAGAGAACAAGCCACCAAAACTCAGATTACTGAGATATGTTTTGATGGCTAGTGGCAAGCCAAAACTAGAAATATCCGATTATGATGGAAATTTATCCTCGAAAGCATTGTTGAACTAGATAAGTGAGTTGCATAAATACTTTGAATATGAGGAAATTAGTGAGGACAGAAAGATAAATTTTGTTGTCACTAAGTTGAAAGGGCACGCTGCACTGTGGTGGGATGGTGTGTAGGCATAGAGGAGAAGACTGCACAAATCTTTTATTAAGAGTTGGGAGAGGATGATTGCAAAGATGAAGATAAAGTTCCTACCCAAATATTACCAAATTACCCTTTATAGGAAAGTGCAGAACCTGAGACAAAGGACAATGACTGTGAAGGAATACACAAAAGAGTTCTATAAATTGAACTTGAGGGTTGGGTATGTTGAATATACCCCTAAGAAGACAACTAGATTTGTAAATGGTCTCCGGATGGAAATATTGGATGAGATCAGTATTCTTTCCCAAAAATATATAGAGGAGGCATACTAGTGTGCTTTGAAGGCAGAGGAAAATATTGCTAGGAAGCAGAATGCAAGAAGAGGAAGTGGTTCCGGAAGAGGACAGTCCTATGGCAGAGGTAGAACTATCGACAGTAATGAATAAGGCAGCAATTCGAAGACTTCGGAATAGACTAAGAAGAAAGGTAACACCAAAGGTGGAAGTCCATACCAGCGAGGAAGAGGTAATGGCAAAGGGAGGGGAAATAACTACCAGTGTTACAAGTGTCACAAGTGGGGACACATGTGTTTTGAATGTCTTGAAAATGAACCATATGGACAAAGGGGAGCATATGTTTCTCAACCTGATGAAGCAGAGGCAGCGCCATAACAAGTGGAGAATGTGCCTGAGACAGGAGAAGTATTGGTGTTGAAAAAGGTTTTGATAAAACCAGCCAAGGAGGTGGCTGACCTGACATAGAGGAAAACATTGTTCCAGACTGTGTAAGTCACATGGAAAATGTTGAAAAATGATCATATATAGTGGAAGCACTGATAACCTGGTAGCCACTAAGATGGTGGAGAAATTAGGCTTGAAGAAGTCAAAACATATGACTCCATATAAGGTGTCTTGGTTGCAGAAAAGACACCAACTGTTGGTTGATGAGCAATGCAAGGTGGAGTTTCACATTGGCAAGTACAAAGACAAGGTAACTTGTGATATTATGCCCATGGACATGTGTCATATTTTTTTGTGCAGACCATGGAAATATGATAGAAAGGTCATCCAATATGGGGAGAATAATTGTTATAGATTTTTGAAGGATGGATAAAGCATACGCTAGTTCCCATGAAAGAAGAAGAGACAGCAGAAACTAGTGGTACAAAGACATTACTGATAGGTGGGAAGGATTTTTTGCGACATATTGAAGAGAATGAAGTGAATTATGCAGTTGTGTGAAGGCCTAGATTAGTATTAATGCATACATAGATTACTAATTTTCCTATGGAAATGAAAAACATGTGGTAGATGATCTACCAGATAAATTACCACCGAAGTGAAGCATTAGTCACCACATAGATTTTATTCCAGGAGCCATTTTTCTGAATAAGGTTTCTTACTGAATGAGTCCGAAAGACAATGAGGAGATGAGGAAGCAAGTACATCATTTTTTGGATAAAGGACTGGTTCGGGAGAGTTTGAGCACTTTTGATGTTCCGACCATTTTATCTCCCAAGAAAGGAGGTGAATGGTGGATGTGCACGAATCCTTGGGCGATAAAGAAGATGACCATCAAGTATAGGTTTCCTTTACTTCGGATGGATGATATGATGGATTTTTTGAGTGGAGCATCGTACTTTTCAATGATAGATTTGAAGAGAGGCTATCACCAGATCAGGATTAGAGAAGGTGATGAGTTGAAGACAGCTTTCAAGGCTAATGAAGGTTTGTACGAGTGGCTGGTCATGCCTTTTGGATTGAGAAATGCACCCAGCACATTCATGCATTTGATGAATGAGATGTTGAAGGAATTCATTAGTAAGTTTTTTATTTTATATCTGGATGATATACTTATTTTCAACAAGATGAAGGAATAGAATTTACGACATGTCAAGTATGTGCTAGAAAAATTGCAGCAAAATAAGTTGCTACTGAATTTGAAAAAAAAAAATTTGCAAGAAAGAGTTGATTTATGTAGGCTTTGTAATTTCTAAGAATGAATTGAAGATGGATCCATAGACGGTTGCAGCCATAGTTAACTAGCCTTCTCCCAAGAGTTCGTTTGAAGTTAGAAGTTTTCATATATTGGCGAGTTTCTACCAGAAATTTATTAAGAACTTCAACGGTATTTGTGCACCTGTGTTGGATATCATTAAGAAGGTTAATCAACCTTTTCATTGGACATAATCTGCTGAGAGGAGTTTTCATGTTTTCAAGAAGAAGATTACAGAAAAACCAATCCTAAATTTGCTAGACTTCAACAAAATTTTCCAAGTTCATTGTGCTGCCAGTGAGAGAGCCATTGGTGCACTACTCAGCCAGGAAAATAATCTAGTAGAAGATTTCAGGGAGAATTTAAACAAGAGCAGGAAGAAGTATACATCTTATGGAAAATAATTTCATGCATTCATCCAAGCGTTGAAGAATTGGAGACATTATTTGTTGGGTAATGATTTTGTTTTGTTTTCATATAATTCTGCGTTACAATATATTATGCAGCAGCATAAGCTGAATCATAAACACGCGAGGAGGGTGGATTACTTGCATATTTTTACTTTTGGTTTGAAACATATCAGTGGTCAAGCCAACAAAGTGGCAAATGCGCTGAGCAGGAGGAGTCTGATCTTTCAAGAAAGTGTAGTACAAGTATTGGGATTTGAACATCTCAAAGACTTGTATGAAGTGGATGCCAATTTTAAGGAAGCTTATGAATCTTGCCAAAACCCACTGTTGAGGGATAATATTCCATGGTTGGATTGTAACATACAAGAGGGGTTTTTTTTCAAAGGAGGACAGTTGTGTATCCCAGAATGTTCTATGCGAGAGAACTTAATCCAGGAAAAGCACAGTGGAGGTTTGACTAGAAATTTTGGTATAGATAAGACCTTGGATCAGTTGAGCCACTTTTACTATTGGCCAAGAATGCGAAGGGATGTACAGAGGTTCTTAATCAGATGTAATGTGTGTCAACATGTAAAGGGATGCAGTCATAATGCAGGGTTGTATACACCCTTACCATTTCTGAATAGACCATGGGACTCAGTCAACTTGGACTTTGTCTTGGGTCTAACAAAGACACAGAGGGGATTCGATTCCATCATGGTGTTGGTGGATCGTTTCATCAAAATGGCACATTTCATTCCATACAAAAAGACAAGTGATGCCACACATGTAGCACATTTATTCTTTACATAGATAGTCAGATTACATGGCTTGTTGAAGTCCATCATCTCGGACAGGGATGTAAAGTTCACAGGCCATTTCTAGAGAACAATGTGGAATAAGTTAGACACCAAACTAAATTTTAGTTCTTCTTACCATCCACAGTCAGATGTGAAAACTAAAGTTGTGAGGAGTCTAGGAAATCTGCTGAGGATTCTGGTTGGTGAAAATTCCAGATAGTGGGATTGTATTCTTGCAGGAGCAGAGTTTTCTTACAATGACTCACCCAACAAAAGCACGGGCATAAGTCCTTTCCAAATCTTATATGGAATTCAACCAGGTGGAGTATTTGAGTTGCAGGATTTGGGTCAATTAGAACGCAAGAGTGCTGATGGAAAAGATTTCACAAAATCAGTCAGCGATCTCCATGAAATGTCAAGTTGAAGCTACAAGACAACAGTCAAAAGTATAAATAACGTGTAGATTTGAAAAGGCAGGAGATACAATTCAAAGTAGGAGACTTGGTACTGGCACATTTGCGCAATAAAAGGTTTCCTAAAGGTGAATACAAAAAATTAAAGATGAAAAATATTGGGCCTTGTAGAATTCTTTGGAAGTTTTCTCCAAATGCTTATGAGTTGCAGTTACCTCCAGGTGTAGGAATCTCACCCATATTTAATGTGGCAGATCTGTATCCATACACTATTTCTGATGAAGGATAAATTTTAGAGAGATGAACACAAGACACTGAGGATGAAGAGAAGGCATGGGTTAAACAAATGCCTCCAGCACAACCTTTGGAAATTGAACATATTTTGGACACACAGGTGGCCAAGAAGACACGACACAAAGACTATATGAACTATCTGGTCAAATGGAAGGACCATCCTTTGGAGGTCTATTCTTGGTTGGATTTTTCTTAGATTCAAAGTGCAAGGTATTCTATTAAAAAACTCATGGACATGAGCCATGAATTTAATTTACCCCAGGAGAATAATGTAGGAGCATTAAGGTAGAGCCAGCAATGTGAAAAAGTTGGTCACATGTTGTGGCTTGGAAAGAGGGCTAGCAGTCCTAAGAATTTGAAGACTTTGTCTTTATTTCTTTTTAATGTATTTTGTTTAAGTTTAATTTGGGCTAACTCAGCCAATATAATTTGCATAATAAAATAATGGTTAATTTAGGATTATTTAAGAATTTAGTTGAATAAGTTGAATAATTTTTTTTGGAAACTAAATGACAATTTACCAACCATATGGGGATTTTGGAGAAGGATAAAATGAAACCAAATCCACCATGGCGGGGTTCTGCCATCCGTAGAGAAAAAGGAGAGATAAATAATCTGAAGTGAATGTAAAAACCAGCTGTTATAGGGCTTGGATTTGTTTTCCATCTTCCATATTATCTAAGTGTTTTATATTTTAATCAGGACCTTTGTCTTTTAAATAGAATTTCTCTTCCAAATAGTATCTAAGTGTTTTGGTGCTTAATTGGGCTCCTTGTTTTAAATGAATTCTTTGAATCTTTATTGAATTTGCATTCTTGTATTCATGACGCGCAACGAGAAATATAAATTTGATTGCAGGCACGGCAAGGCCTTAAATTTACACTTTTCTTTGTTAAACTGCGTATTGTATTAACTGTAGAACAAACCCCAATTGAATTTGGAGGTTAGACGAGGACCATTGATGCGAATTGATCAACGGTGATGAACACCCATTGCAACCCAAACGTTGTCGCACATCGCAAGGAATAGCGAACAAAGATAATATTTCGCAAGGTAAAGGTTTTACTGTGTGATGAAAATTGGTGTGGGGGAGAATTAGCGCAGGTCATCTGATCTTGCAGAAACCAACGGTGTGGATTGAGCATGAAGATTGAAAATCGCAAAAGATTGGAAATAACGTTAAGGGCCATCACAAGGAAAGTTAAAAGGCTTGTGATGCAAAGTGCGGGAAGCCAAGTGTCGACACGGTGCAACATCACATCACGTGGAATTTAAAGTTTAGCGCTTAACATCTCACAGTTAAGTTGCTGGGGAGAATTAGCACAGTCTGCCAGATCCTGCAGAAGCCAATGGTGGAGATTGAAGCGACGACCGCAAATCGCAAAGTTTAGCTGTTAACGCTAAGTACCGTCACGGGTTAAGTTCAAAATTTTGTGATGCGAAGTGGAGGATACTTGTCAGCGCGGCACAAAATCACAAGTCACAGGGAATAACCTTTAACGTGTTAAGTTAATTTTTATTTTGTGCAAATTACGATCGCACGTTGATTGCTCAAGAGCTGTGTGGGTCCCTCTGGAAGGAAATCCCGTGGGTTCGCATTTTTGTTTGGTTTATGCATTGGTTTGGGTTATTTTTTTAGGTCTGCTTATGTTATAAAAACTCTATTGTTGATTTGTAATGTATGTATGTATTAATTCTTAGAACTCACATTCTGCAGTGTTATTCTAACATACTGTAGCAGGTCTACATCAAGAAGCAAGGGTTTAACATAAGAATGGATTTTTTTTATTTTATTTTTTATTTTATTTTTTTTGGAAAATGCATAGAAAAATTTAAAATTTTTACTATGCATGTATTAAATCCAAGATAAATTGTAAAAAATTAATTATTACAGTAAAATTTAACAATTTTACTATATTACAGGGTTTTTTTTGCAAATCATGAGATGTTTAAAATTATGATTCTCTGAATAGTGTTGTTGTTCGAAACTATTTTTCTGCGCCACAGTGTTCTCGTGCTCTCTTGCTCCCAGAATGTCTCTCATGCAAATCCCTCCCTAAATTTTTTTGAAAAAATAATGGAATAATGAATAAATTTTACTATTTAAAGATTTTTTTATAAAATTCGATTTCTGAAAATCATTTGCCGCCCATTTTTCAATTTACAAATTTTTTTTCACTTCAAAAAAATAAATTTGTGCCTTTTTTATTTCAGTATTTTTGGTGTGTTTGTTAACTAACAACACCGATGTGTCAGTTAATAAAACCACACGAGTACGCAGTAATTAAAATGCACTGGTGCGGTTAATAGTACATTAGCACCGATAACAATAAGTCCATTTTTAAGGCACCAAAATTAATTTTAGGTCTATTTTACACTAAAATTTATTATTGATTTTTCTCAAGTGCAGGGAGAAAATCCCATAATTATATCAAATGGACATTTCTTCAAAATCCAACTCGTTCCATAATATTTCTCAAATTCCATCGCGGAGTTCTCCCTATCCATCTCCAGATGTAATTACTTCAAATTTTATTTATATTTTTATTATCTAATTGAATTTAATTATTTTTATCCATGTCAATCAGCTGAATAAAATTAATGTATACAAATTTGTAGATTCATGTAGATTCAGAATCGAGGTCAGATGCACTAAATATTCAAACGGCTCCAAAACGTCGGGAGCTCTTATAAGGAGTAGCATACTATTGGGTCGGAATTAAGGTATGTTTTCACCCTATAATTACATCGAATTATGGCACAGTCTTAGGATTTCTTCCTCATTTCGACAATAAAGAAAGAAAAGATTTATGAAAATCGAAGCAATTGAGCTAACGACAAAAAGGAATGTTTCTATAATAGAAATTTGACTTATTGTATCTCTATATGCAGGAAGGCAGAGGAGCTGAAACAATGGCAAACGGAAGGCACCCAATAGACACGAATGTATGAACCGGCAGAAGGCAAAGAGACGGATTCAAGCTCGAAGACTTAAACGCTAGCCACGCGCAGCGGCTGTCTTTTGGAGAACACTATCTCATTACATGAAAATGCCTTTAAAAGGGCCAGGGACGAACTAGATAGGGAGTCGAATAGGAATTTTCCCTCTGTAATCAGCACATCAAGAGAGAGCTATCATATTGTATTCTTGTATTATATTTTTAGTTTTGACTTTTTGAACAATTACCTTTTGAGGTTTTCATTGTGTTAAAACTTCTAGTGGTCTGGGCCCAACCCTTGGGAGTTTCCTCGCCAAATTGTGTGTTGTCTGTTAGCTACAGAATCCATGTTCAGTTATCCGATGCGGTTGTAAAATACTTTTCTACTCAATAAAGTTACAGTTTTTCTTCCTTCAGAATAGTTTAGCATTTGTACTTCTTGATTCATAATAATCGCATTTTGTATCTTCTAGTTTGTATAATAATGCTTCATAGCTGTTAGAAATTTCCATTTCCTTCCAACACGTTTGCAATCGATTTACAAATCATAGGATAATTACTGCTCAATGATTACTTGTCTTTGTGGATTAAATCATCCTTTCAACACAATGAGGTGTCCAATTGTTGATTAATGTTAATTAGTCAGTTTATAAACAGAATTCCATTGCAAAATTATATAAGTAATTTTTGTTCCTTTCATTTATATTACTTTCATTTCGATTTTTGTTCAATTCATTAAGAATTATGTTCAATTCATTTAGATTGTTTTTTAGTTCATCAATATTGTTGTTCAAACTATCATTATGATTTTCAATCATAGGTATCTCTTTTCTAAGCTAGAAAGAATAATTAGCCATAATCTACCAAACCATTCCTCTTTAAATTTGATTGAGTTCAGAAGATTAGATAATCCTTTCTCTTAAACATCATAGAGTAACTATCAGTTGATGTCACTTGCATATATTGTGATGACACTCTTGAAATAAGAAGACTTACCTCAGGTTGACAATTAAATGAGAAGCACTAAGGTTGCCTATAATAAGCCACCTATGTGAAACCAACATTTTTGGTGTTGTTTCCGAGGAGAGTGTTAAGAGTGATATCCTTTATTCATATTTATCCATTGTTGTGAATAATTGGATATTAAAAACGAGAGGTAAGAACCTTCATGCGGGTAAGAAAAATGCTTGCTCTCTAGCCTGCTTCTCAACAAAATTGTTCAAATACCAGTAAAATAGGTGCTCTTGTTTTATGACTAGGAAGAAAAAGATAGAAACAATTCGAAATAACTCTAAAAAATCTTCACAATCCCAAGGACTGGTGATCCTTAGAAGAACAACATATATAGATGAAATCATTAGGAAAACTGAATCTGAGGCATCCATAAGACCTAGAACTATTTCCATTCAAATTCCTATCACACTCCCTCAAGCTGCAGCCTCACCATTTGTATCCCACGCCGAGATTCATGGTGAAACAGAAGGATCTGAGTGAAGCCTTCAAACCGCCGATCATATAGGCACTGACCCTTCGAGAGAGGGAGGTTCTTGCAATTTACAAGAAGGGGAAGGAGAAACTAGCGGCATAATTCAAATAGAAGCTCCAGAAACTAAATCACCTATAAGAGTGGTCGAGAAAGAGGTACTCAGGATCCCAGATTAGGGAAGCATTGTAAAGCCTCCACCACATTCGCCTCCCAACCCCCCCGACCCCCCCTAACTCCTCCAGAACAAGAAATCCCTGAAGATTTTTGGCACCTCTTCAATCAAATGGAAAATAATCAAAATCAGAATCAGAGGCAGACATCAAAATTTAAATATCCCGTTTTTGATCATGCTGCAAACGGCCCTATGAAAGCCATTCCCTTGCACAACATTCCCACCTTCCATGGTTTGACTACGGAAGATCCTGATGCATTCCTATTTGAATTTGATGTCTTATGTAGGGGGTATGGCTACACCAATAATCCTCAGAAGCTTAAACTATTTCCCTCTACCTTAAAAGAACAGCACTACGTTGGTTCATGGGACTAGGTGGGGGAACCATCAATTATTGGGACGAAATGAAGAACATTTTCCTTAACAAATATCAAGGCTATTGTCGAGCCCAAGACCTAAAAGATGAAATATTCAATATGTCTACAAGAGAAAAGGAAACATTATAAGAGTACGTAGAAATATTTCAATACAATTTACAAAGATCCCTATATACCACACTATCCAAAGACATTTTAAAAGCCATGATGATTAAAGGAATGAAGGAAGAATGGGTTTAAATTCTTAACATAATGGGGAAAGGAGATATTTACCAAGAAGAATATGATGAGATTATTTCCCTGTGTATTATATTCTCTTGGGGTAGTGCACACAATAGGCCAATTGGGCATGATTTTATGAAAAAATATCTTAAGCAGTCCAATGGAAACGTAACTAGAGTAGAGTTTGGAAATCTGTTGGAAAATTTAAAAACTGACATCTTGGGTACCTTGACAACACAGCTTGACATTTTACAAGCCAAGCAGAAACAAGCTATATTAGAACAAGGCTTGGCCATCTTTTTCCCATGATGTCAGAAGAAGCACAACCAAATGGAATTCCCTTTAGACATGGTTCAAACTTGTGCCATATGCACTAAGGATCATACCACAGACCAATGTCCTTCACTTCCCGGGATGAAAGTAGTTTACAAGGAAGCAAAGGAAGAAATAGAACCAATCTACCTAATGAATCAGCGTCGACAATGGTAGGCACGACTAGGTATGCCACAAGACCTGCCTTAGTTCTTTTCGTCTCCGCAGTTTAACTAGAAAAACTTTGCAACAGCTTGGCATAATCAAAATCCTTTTTCTTCTTGGCCAAACTAGTCATTTCCTATACCACCCTAGCCTACAAAACCTTCATCATGGAACAATTGGCCAGTCTTCCCTTGTTCTCCCCCTTATTGGAAAAATGTTACATATCAAGCAGAGTGGCCAAACCCTCCTCCTAAAAACACTAATTGTAATTGGCAGCGACCCCTGGGAATGACCAACCTACCAATGGGGGCGAGAACTAAATATCAACCTACGCTGCCAGCTACATACCTAGTTCAACATAACTCGCAGCCTATCATACGCCCCCAATTACCAGCCCAACCCAATCCTAATCCCAACAACGAACCGATTCAACTAATCCAGATCATAGAAAATCCAAATTTCGACACTAAACATAAATAGTGGAACGAACTAAGGCTGAGATCAGGACGTACTATCTTACCTGTAGAAGCCATGACTCCACCTCAATCCTGAATTGAGACTTCAAATAAACCTAGCCAAGAGAATATAACAGGGAAAGAGGTAGGCAAAGATAAATAAATGATTGACCAACAGGGACCTGAAGAACTTAGGATGTCTCCGCTCCCATTCCCTGAAAGGCTAACTCTGCCCAGACAGATGATCTCTCTAGACTTTGACATCTTGGGGAAGTTGATAAACCTTTGTATCAAAATTCCTCTCCTCCATACCATCCAAGACATTCCCATCTATGCAAAAACAATTAAAGAAATATGTGGGAAAAATCATGTAAACAAAACAAAGGTTGCACCCAACGTTCAAGTGGTAGGGGTGCTATCTGATTTGTTACTAGGTAAGGAACCACCCATGAAATATGAAGACCCAGTAAATCCCATTGTGACTATACAAATCTTGGGCCACTCATTTCCAAACACATTGGTCAATTTAGGGGCAACCATTAACATCCTAACTACGGGGGCCTGCAAAAGACAGGGCATCTCAGCTTTAGAACCTACGGCTACATTGTTGGAGCTGGCTAACAGGTCTATTATCAGAACAGAAGGAATAGTGCAAGACATACTGGTCTCTATGGAATCATGGGAATATCCAGCTGATTTTTTGGTTATTAACCGAAAGAACAGAATGGAAGGGCACCCATTGATTCTTGGGCGACCTTGGTTGGCCATAGCCGATGCTTATATAGGCTACCAAATGGGAAGCATGACTATCACTAGAGGGGATTCTATAAAAAAATATCATTATTTATCCGCCTTCCAAACCAAGCTTACCCACGGTAAAAATTCACAAGCATCCATGTACATACTGGGAACAAAATATGCATTCACCCCTGACACTAGTGAAATCTCTTGAATTTAAGGATCAAAATGAAGATGACATAATCAATAATTTTATGAGTCATCCACCCACATCTGGAAATTTAAAATGTCAAATTTTGAAAACAGTCCTCGAAGATGAAGCTCAAGATGATCCCATGACAAACCTTGAGGATCAACATATTCCCACAACCGTTGTATGTAACAACATACCTATTGAAATTGAGGCAGGGAAGATTCTGAATATTAATGGAAATTTGGCTGATGACCAAAAACAAAAGCTCATAAAAGTCCTTTGGAAGCATCAAGGGGAATTTTCTTGGGATTACCCAGACATGAAGGGTTTAGACCCTCAGCTATGCACCCATCACATTTATACCGATAAGGAAATATTTCCCATTAGGAAACCTCAGCAATGGCTACAACCGCACTTAAAAGAGATTGTAAAAGAGGAACTGCAAAATCTATTAGATGTGAATTTCATTTATCCTATTTCAAACAGCAAATGGGTCTCCCCTCTGGCAGTCATCCCTAAAAAGAATGGGAAATGGAGAATCTAAGTAGATTACACATAATTGAATAAAGAAACACAGAAATACCACTTCCCCCTCCCCTTCATTGACCAGTTCTTGGACACATTAGCAGGGAAACAGTTATTTTCCTTCCTTCACGGGTTCAGTGGTTACAATCAAACCCAAATAGTTCCCAAAGATCAGGATAAGACAACCTTTACCTGCCCATGGGGTACTTTTTCTTATATATTTTTACCATTTGGGTTATACAATGCCCCAGCCACATTTTAGAGGGCCATAATCAGCATTTTCTATAACTTAATAAATGAGGGGATAGAAATCTATATGGATGACTTCACACCATATGGAGAGGACTTTGATCAACCTCTAGAAATGCTAGAAAAGGTGTTAGAGCGATGTATTGCTACTAGGTTATGTCTAAGCAATGAAAAATGTCACAGGATGATGACTGAGGGGGTGATCCTAGGTCACTACATTTCTGCAGCTGGAATACAGCTAGATTGGGCTAAGATAGAGGTACGCAGTTTTTTGGGATATGTAGGATATTATCGTAGATTTATAAAGAATTTATCACAAATAGCTACACCGTTGTATGCATTAACTATAAATGTTGAATTCCATTGGACTGACAAATGTGACACCTCTTTTGAAGATTTGAAGAAAGTAATCTTGACAACATTGATTCTATGAGGACCTAACTGGAAATTTCCTTTTCACATCTCTTCAGATGCATCTGACACAGCAATAGGAGTAGTCCTTGACCAAGAAGAAGACAGAAAACCTTATGCCATTTATTATATCATCAAAAACCTCACTCCTGCAAATTAAATTATACCGTGACTGAAAAGGAGTTCCTAGCTGTATTTAGGCTATTAATAAATTTATGCACTATAGAATTGGTTATCAAGTATTCCTATATATTGATCACTCTGCCATTAGATATTTAGCCAATAAACAAATCACGAATGAGAGAGTAACTCGTTGGTTGTTGTTATTACAGGAATTCGATATAACAATCAAAGATCGTCCAGGAAAAGAAAACGTAGTCGCAGACTTCCTGTCCAGGGTTCCAAAGTCAGACGTGTTGGCAATATGATGCAGAGTGTTGTCCTTGATGGCAATCCACTTAATGAAGATGAAGACATGAGATTGTTGGCATGTGTTGTCCTTGATGGAAATCCACCTAATGAAGTTATTCTTGACTTGATGGACTTGGTAAATGATGTAAATCTGATGTGATATGATGTTTGTTGGCAATATGATGCTAGAGTGTTGTCCTTGAATGGCAACCCACTTGATGAAGTTGTGCTTGATAGATTATGTATTGATAAACTTGCTGAATGATGTAAATCTGATGTATCTACAGTGAGTACAGAAGGTAATGAAGAAAGACATTCAGCATGTGCTAGATCTATGATGAAAAGAGAATGTCTCAAGGCATATGCGGATTTGTCTTGGATAAGTCGCGTATGCACGCGGGAAATAACGTGCCAAGTCGCGTATGGGAAAAAGCGCTCATAAAGTGCAAAACCAGGGGTAACCACCATGGTATTGACCCATTGTATTGGGTAATGATTCGTCTAAATGACCCCGTCCAGGAATACCATCGGAAGCAATGTGGTTTTGGCTCATGGTATTGAAAAAGGGTAAACCTATATAAGGAGAAGAAATTCATTGTGCAAATCATGAGTGTGGGGGCAAGATGTCTGAGCTTGAATGAATACTTCTCTCTGAAGTATATCTGAATGGAAAGGGTTACAGTTGAATGAAAGATCTGAATGTATGATGCACCAATGAAGAAATGATGAAGAAGGAAATCTAGATCTGGAATGTATTTGTATCTGCTAGATCTGTTTATGGAATGCTTAGATCTGAGATGAGGCGAACATCTGTCTGAAGTAAAAGGGTTAAATCTGAACTGAATATCTGATCTGAAGAAGTATGCTGCTCTATAATGACTGAAGATGTATACGCTAGTTCGGAACAGCGGAAGCGCGTATATACGCGGGTTTGGTAAAGAGAAAGTGCGTATCTTCCCTGAAGTATAAACAGATGTATACGCTGGTTGATGTGAACGGAAGCGCGTGTATACGCGGTATCAGTGAAAGGAAAGCGCGTATGAAAAGCTAGGGTTTGCTGAAGTCTGAAGTATAAAATGTCTGATCTGTTCTGCTGTGTTACTGCTGTCTGTATTCTACAGTTCTGAGTTGTCTGTATCAGTTTGGTTGTATGATTGAGCTTAAATATGTGGAGTGGGTCCAGTCTGAAAATATGATGAAACGAGGCCTACAAGTTGTACTCTATTTGAGTTGTTGGATCCAGTGTGAAAATTGATGAAACGTGGTCCATAGAGGTGCTGAGGGTTGTAGCCTTCAGTCAGGGGGTTGTAGCTCCCTTCTAGGTGAGGCTGGTAAACGAGATCGGGGGTCGTAGCTCCCTTCCAGGAGAGGCTGGTAAACGAGTCAGGGGGTTGGAGCTCCCTTCCAGGAGAGGCTGGTAAACGAGCGCAGGTGGGTGCCTGCGTGCTGGTCAAGTCTGCGCCAGCACATTTGTTGTAAGATGTTTTCTCTATAATAAAATATTGAAGGCTGAGCAACTGCAGCGGTGGTTTTCTCCCGACTTGGGTTTCCACCTAAAATCCTGGTGTTCATGTGTGATGCTTATGTGTGATGGTTTATTCTTTTCTTACTGCACATGTTTACTGTTTATTGAACATCTAATGAATGAATGATGGAATGATATAAGTGAAGAATTAATGGCATAATTAGATCTCTGTGTATACGCTAGTTTTATGAAGAATATCCGCGTGTATACGCTAGTTGGCTTCAGCAAAGTAGTGTATGGGTTTTAGAGAGTGAAAAAGTAAAAATTTTGATAAAGTCCTAAATACTGATTCACCCCCCCTCTCAGTATTTTTCCCAACAATTGGTATCAGAGCCGGTCTTTCTGCAGAAGCTTGATCGCTTGAAGGAGATCCGTCGCAATGGGAAGTCATGAAGGAGTAATGTCTCTAAAGCCACCTCTATTCAATGGAAGCAATCTGATATTTAGGAAGGTACGAACAAAAGCATATCTGCAAATTCTTGGTGCAGAAGTATGGGCAATCGTGGAAGAAGGCTATCAATATCCGGCAAGTATTCCTACTGATGCGGCTGAAAGAAAGAAGTATGAAATCAATGCCAAAGCAGTGAATGTCTTATTAGGAAGCATGTCGGAACCAGAATTTGCTAAAGTGATGCAGCTAAATTCAACAAAAGAAATATGGGACAAAATCATTTTGAGCTATGAAGGAGATACAAAGGTAAAAAGTGAAAAACTCCAAACTCTCAGAATTGAATATGAAAATTTAAGGATGCATAGTGATGAAAGTATTGCCAGTTTCTTTTTACGTCTAGATGATATTGTAAATCGAATGAGAAATTTGGGTGAAACCATAGTCGATACTACTCTGGTGGAAAAAGTCTTAAGATCTTTGACTTCAAAATTTGACTCTAAAGTTTCAGCCATTGAAGAAAGGCAAGATCTGCAAACTCTTATTGTTGTTCAATTACATGGTATCCTGACTGCTTTTGAAATGAGACAAGGAGGTCCTTCTCAAATCAAAGAAGCTGCTTTTAAGGCATCTGCAAAAGGAAAAGAAAAGGAAGTTGTCAAAGAATCCAGCTATATATCCGAAGAAGAAGAAGAAAATTTTGTGAGAAAACTCCAACTAGGTACTGGAAGATTCGAAGGTAAGCTTCCCTTCAAATGTTTTGATTGTGGAAGAGTTGGTCACTATGCTGCTAAATGTCCTTATAGAGAAAAACATGGTAAAGGGAAACAATTTGAAAAGAGGAAGAATTATTATGCAAATGAAGATGATGATGAAGTGTCCAGTGAAGATGAAGAAGATTCTGACCAAGCTCTACAAGTGCTCATGGCAAAGAAGCAAAAGAATAAGGTTACTCAAGGAAAGGAGATACCTCAGAAATCATGTATAGCAGAAATTGAAGAAGATGAAACATGTATTGATCACTGTTCTTGTATTTTACTCTCTTGTGCATGTAAAGGTAAAGATAGTGAAAGTAACAGTATGGATCTAGAAGAAGCTGTCAAGATTAAAGTTGAAGATCAGCAAAAATCATCTAAGGAGAGTGAATCTATAGACAAGTATCAAAGGTTCCATGCTTATGCATCTAATCGAATGAAAAGACTAGAAGTAGAAATCAACGATCTAAATGCAGATCTCGAAATATCAAAAAGGAAGAATGAAGGTCTTGAAGCTGAAATCATCTCTCTACAAGCAGATCTTGAAGCATCAAGTAAGAAGAATGAGGAACCTCTACAATCGTTTGAAAAGGAAGGTCTTGAAGCAGAAATCATCTCCCTCAAAGAAGACCTGGATAAATCAAATAAGAAGAATGTAGGACTTGAAGCAGAAAACATATCTCTGAAAGTAAATCTCGAAGCATCGAAGAAGAAGAATGAAGAACTCTTAAAAACTTTTGGAGAGCAAGAAAATGGGTTGAAAGAAGAGATTCTAAATCTGAATAACCAAGTAGAAGACGGAAGAAGGAAAGAAGAAAACGTGAAGATGCAATGCCAAGCCTTAGAGGTGGACGTAAACATTCTCAAAGGTAAATTAGAAGAAAAGGTTAAACTTCTGAGGTTTCAAGATAGTACTAGGATTTTGGACAATATTGTGAGTAATCAAAGGTCTCCCTCTATTAAACTTGGTCTTGGTTTTCATGAAACTGTCAAAGGAGAATCTAGTTCACAAGGAAATGCTAATGATTCAAAGGAAGTCAATACAAAATCTGAAGTTTTGAAAGAAGAAAAGAGTCAACCGACAATCATGAACTCTCAAAAGAAACCATTCCCTCCTAACTATAGAAGCATCAATAATGTTGAATGCTTTAATTGTCATAATTATGGGCATGTTGCAGCAAATTGCAGAAGCAGATTGTTTCAGTCACAAACAAGCAGATTCTACACAGATAGGTACTCTGGTTTCTTTAAGGGATATTTTTTTTCATGCAGTAGGTTTGGTCATAAAGCAGATGATTACAATAGAGGAAAGAATAGAAGAACACAGTATGATTCTTATGCTTACTTTTCTGGTCATGCAAGATGTTATGCCTGTAACAAATATGGACATGTGGAAAAAGAATGCAGGATGAATAGATTTGAGAAATTGGACAATTTCCAGCCCACAATAAGAATTTTCAAGCAAAGCTGGAGAAAGAAGGAGGACCGGTCAGAAACGTAGGGAATACTGACCCTACAGCAGTCATCCGCTTCTAAAGCTTACTTCTCTAAATGACTGCAAGAAGTGATGTGAGATACATTATAAGGATTAGTAATGTATCGTCACAGGGGGGAGCAATGTATGATGATTCTCATGGTTGATTTGATTATTCTGGTTATATGTATTTCTGACAGAGCATCTGATATGAAGAAGACAGGTACAGGAAGGAAAAATTCAGGGGGAGATGAAGGAATGTGAAAAATTTCTATGCTTCACTTTCCATACGCGGGTTCTATGAACAAAATTTGCGTATACACGCGAGTTCTAGCAGACAAAGTCGCGTATGCACTTATGATAAGAGAATTGGGATGACAGCTGAAGATCAGGAGCAGAGGTTCAGGGGGAGCATCAGTCTGACTGTTAATAACTGTATCAGCTTAGTTTCTCAGTTCTAAATAATGATGATATGATACTTGGTTATGGATGAGTCCTGTTTGATTTTTGATGAAGAGTATTCGTTGCTGAGATGAAAGTCTTATAATTCAAAGATAAGGACAGATCATATAGAGATTGTTGCTGATGACTTGCTGATGAAGGCGTTCAGGTTGCACAAGTTAAGGAGGAGCACTGGTTCAGGGAGAGCAGCAGGTTGAATACTAATGATTGCTTTGTTGGCACTATGACTGCTTATTCTTTGGTTATTGTGATACTCATGCTTAAATGATGATGACTTGGTACATGATTTATTACGATGAGATTTTGATCCCTGTTTGCTGAAAATTATCTTTTGTGCTCACACATGGATGAATTGGAAGTCTTATGATTCAGAGATAAGAATAGATCATGCAGAGTTTGTTACTATGGTTGAGACCTTTTTCCCTACTTTTATTACATCATGTTAAATCTTAGAGATCATGGTGATATTGGCCCACATGGATGATTGCTTGACACATATTTGAAGATGTTGTTATGGTATGATAATTTCTCTTGGAAAGAATGTATTGATGCTGCAAAGAATCTGAAGGCTTGGTTTCTAATGTGCTTATGCTACAACAGTTGGATGACGCTTGAAGACATAACTACACTGTTCTATCTATCTGTATTCCAGGGAAGCATTCAAATATCTCAAAAAGAAGCTGAACACTGTCTTTTTCTCACAGAGGATCAGATCTGGTTAAAATATAGAAGATGGCATTGGATACGCGGATTTCCTAAGACACAGTCACGTATATACACGAGTTCATGCACATAAAACCACGTATTTCTGATTGTTGACAAATTTCTGTTTGGGGTCAGCTTTCTTCAGCACAGCTGCAGTACTTTTTGGTATCTCTGGTATCTCTGGTGGTGTTCCAGTTCTTATAATATTTCTTCGATCTCTGATCTTTGAGGGTTATGGATGCCTTGATGATTGGTTGAAAGTGTTTAGGATGCATAAACTAAGGGGGAGCCTTAGTCATATGGAAAGGATGCTTGGATGCACAGATTCAGGGGGAGCATTGGCCTTGCCAAGTATAATGCATTGTTGGAATTATGTTGATTCTGAAAAATGATCTCTTTCTTGAGGTCTTTCTGGTATTGGTCATGTAAAGTTATATTTGTAGTTTGATTAAAAGGTCATGTTGAGACCCATGATGTAAAATTATAATATTCAGTCATATAAGGACTTGTCAAAATTTGTAAACCCACTTGGTTGGGTAGCTGAGTCAAATTTGTAAACCCACTTGGTTGGGTAGTTGAGTTGAGATGTGTAAACCCACTTGGTTGGGTATTTGGGTCTCATATGTAAATCCACTTGGTTGGATCTTTGATGTAAGTATGAGTATTTTGCGATAGGAAGTTCATAGAGTCATGTACTTCATTTGAAAAATATGTTTGAATATTCAGCATGAACTCAGGGGGAGCTTGGCCACTTCAGTATACATCAGATTTGCAGAACGCTTCTTCTACATGAGGAGAAAAGGGGGAGAGTGTGTTGGTTTTGATCCGCCCTTTTCCCTTGATGTCAAAGGGGGAGAGTGACATGGTGTTTGAATGAAGAGAAAGAATGGTGTCAAAAATGGGGAGAGTGACATGGTGTCATTGTATTCTTAATGTACCTCTCTCTGTTGTGGTAACCAAACACCATCATGGTTGCCATCAAGTCCAAAGGGGGAGATTGTTGGAAATATGATGCAAAGTGTTGTCCTTGATGGCAACCCACTAAATGAAGATGAAGACATGCGACTATTGACATGTGTTGTCCTTGATGGAAAACCACCTGATGAAGTTATTCTTGACTTGATGAACTTGGTAAATGATGTAAATCTGATGTGATATGATGTTTGTTGACAATATGATGCTGAGTGTTGTCCTTGAAAGGCAACCCACTTGATGAAGTTGTGCTTGAGAGAATATGTTCTTGATGAAGAAAATATGATGTATCTACAGTGTGTACAGAAGGCAATGAAGAAAGGAATTCAGAATGTGCTCAAAGTATGATGAAAAGAGTATGTCTCAAGGCATACGCAGAAATGTCTAGGGGAAGTCGCGTATGCACGCGGGAAAGAACGTGATAAGTCGCGTATGGGCAAAAGCGCTCAAAAAGTGCAAAACCAGGGGTAACCACCATGGTATTGACCCATTGTATTGGGTAATGATTCGCCTAAATGACCCCGTCCAGGAATACCATCGGATGTAATGTGGTTTTGGCTCATGGTATTGAAAAAGGGTAAACCTATATAAAGAGAAGAAATTCATTGTGCAAATCATGAGTGTGGGTGCAAGATGTCTGAGCTTGAATGAATACTTCTCTCTGAAGTATATCTGAATGGAAAGGGTTACAGTTGAATGAAAGATCTGACTGTATGATGCACCAATGAAGAAATGATGAAGAAGGAAATCTAGATCTGGAATGTATTTGTATCTGATAGATCTGTTTATGGAATGCTTAGATCTGAGATGAGGCGAACATCTGTCTAAAGTAAAAGGGTTAAATTTGAACTGAATATCTGATCTAAAGAAGTATGCTGCTCTATAATGACTGAAGATGTATACGCTAGTTCGGAACAGCGGAAGTGCATATATACGCGGGTTTGGTAAAGAGAAAGCGCATATCTGCCCTGAAGTATAAACAGATGTATACGCTGGTTGATGTGAACGGAAGCCCGTGTATACACGGTATTAGTGAAAGGAAAGCACGTATGAAAAGCTAGGGTTTGCTGAAGTCTGAAGTATAAAATGTCTGATCTGTTCTGCTGTGTTACTGCTGTCTGTATTCTACAGTTCTGAGTTGTCTGTATCAGTTTGGTTGTATGATTGAGCTTAAATGTGTGGAGTGGGTCCAGTCTGAAAATATGATGAAACAAGGCCTACAAGTTGTACTCTATTTGAGTTGTTGGATCCAGTGTGAAAATTGATGAAACGTGGAGGTGCTGAGGGTTGTAGCCTTCAGTCAGGGGGTCGTAGCTCCCTTCCAGGTGAGGCTGGTAAACGAGATCAGGGGGTCGTAGCTCCCTTCCAGGAGAGGCTGGTAAACGAGAGCAGGGGGTCGTAGCTCCCTTCCAGGAGAGGCTGGTAAACGAGCGCAGATGGGTGCCTGCGTGCTGGTAGGAGGCTGCGCCAGCACATTTGTTGTAAGATGTTTTCTCTATAATAAAATATTGAAGGCTGAGCAACTGCAGCGGTGGTTTTCTCCCAACTTGGGTTTCCACCTAAAATCTTCGTGTTCATTTGTGATGCTTATGTGTGATGGTTTATTCTGTTCTTACTGCACATGTTTACTATTTATTGAACATCTAATGAATGAATGATGGAATGATATAAGTGAAGAATTAATGGCATAATTAGATCTTTGTGTATATGCTAGTTTTATGAAGAATATCCGCGTGTATACGCTAGTTGGCTTCAGCAAAGTAGCGTATGGGTTTTAGAGAGTGAAAAAGTAAAAATTTTGATAAAGTCCTAAATACTGATTCACCCCCCCTCTCAGTATTTTTCCCAACAAGACGACACCCTAGAAATTGATGATCAATTCCCTGATGAACATTTGTTTGCTGTAGCAGTAAAAACACCATGGTATGCAAACGTGGAAAATTACCTGGCAGTAGGGAAGCTGCTCATACATCTAACATCAAGAGAACGGGAACTGATTGTACAACGCAGCGCAAGATTCTCTTGGATCGGTGGATACCTCTTCCATACAGGGGCCGACATGCACATACGCAGATGCATAAGAGAAGACGAAATCTATGACATCTTACGATCTTGTCACGATGAACCTTGTGGTGGCCATTTCGCAGAATGCAGAATAGGGAATAAAGTGTTATAATTAGGCTATTATTGGCCTACGATTTTCAAAGACACAAAAAAGTATGTCCAGGCCTATGATAGTTTCTAGAGAATGGGTCGCCAACGCCAAGCTGATGAAATGACGCTACAACCACAATTGGTGGTAGAACCATTCGAATGATGGGCGCGGGACTTCATTGGACCATTCAACCTGCCATCAAACCAGAAAGTCTACATGTTGGTTGCCACATATTATGTAACCAAATGGGTAGAAGTAATGGCCTTGTCAAGAGCCATGGAAGAATCGATAATTAATTTTATTTTTGAGCTATTCGTGCGATACGGTCTACCACAAGAAGTGATAACCAATGGAGGGGCACAATTCATAGGTAATAAAATTACAGCCACCCTAAGGAATCACAATATCATCCATAGAGTTACGTCTCCTTACCACCCGTAGGAAAACGGGCAAGTTGAAAGCACCAACAAAGTCCTGGAGGCAATCCTTACCAAAACAGTATCAGCACATCGCCGAGACTGGGCCACTAGACTACCAAAAGCCTTATGGGCTTATCATACAACTTGGTGAAACACACCATATCAGCTATTATTTGGGAGAGAACCTATCTTCCCTATTGAATTGGAAATCAAAACTCTGAGAACAGCCTGAGAAGTAAGATTGGACTTAACAGAAGCCGAAGCTAGAATACTCCAACAAATAAATGAACTAGATGAAATACAACTACTAGCCCTACAATGCTGCTGTGTAGATTAATCTGTCTTGCGGACAAGACCGATCTCTCTAGTACTAAAGGTAACTAGCAACAAACAGCCAATTATACTAATCTCTCTCTAAGCATATAAGATTCATAAAAACACTATATAGGTGTAAGGCCTACTTTATGTCCAGCGCTTGCTTGATTTCGTTGAAGTCCTTCCCGTGCACTGAAAGAACGTTCCTCGTGAATCTGCAGTCACAAACAAGCAAAAAGATTACGCAGCACCTGTATAGACATTATTATAAACCATACTTATCATAATGACCAAGGAATTTATGAAATAAACCATGAATTGACAGTTTTAATGAGAGAAATGAGTATATTTGTATTAACTTCAAATAAAGAAAACCTTTACAACCTGTGCCTTGATGTTGTGCAGGTCCTCGTGGGGTCCAAAGCAGGAATATCTTTTAATTTGACAAGCATTGCACTCTTTGAACCAAGACAAATAGAGATGAGTGATTTAACCTCAGAGAAAGTCTTAGTTAACTGAGTCTGAATCTCAACAGCATTTAACTTCAAATATCTTAAGCTTTAACTCCCTTTGAGGCTACCCAAGGCCTCTTTTTATAGTGGAAAAGAGGAGGTTTCTTGTTCCAAATATGAAGGGATAGAATCCTCCTTCAAAGGGATTAGCTCCTTACATCAAGGGGTTAGCTCCATCAAGTGAGGGATGCATGAACCTTCTCAAAGCGTATCCATTCCCGAAAATTCCCATCTAGAATCTTCTAGAATTTATCTGAAATTCACTTTTTATCTTTACTTTCTCGCCTTTTTATATTTTACAGAGGTCCGCACCCATAACACAAAGAACGTGCGGTATGGTTCCGCAGGCAGGCTGAACTTTAGGTGCGAGACCGTAGGGAATGTATAGAGAAAGTGCGATACCAATGTTTAGGGGATTTTAGGGACTTTTCTTTGATTTTGAAAGCTTGGCATGAGGAGCTGGTATGTTAGACTTGCAAAAGGAGGAAGTATGAGTAATAATGAGCTCATACTCATAGTAAAATGTCAGGATGATAGATTTTAGTGTAACAAATTGCCCCCTAAAGTGCAAAGTCTAGAATAGATGAAGCTGTAGTCTGTCATATATGAAGAGTGCAGTACTTTATCATTTCAAAGATCATCTTGTGGACACCCCAGTTGGAACCTGTAAAAACATTCAATGCAAAATATATACATATATATGTCATCACTGAGGTAGGCATTCCCATACTCAGATAAAAACTAACTATAAACTAACTGAAATCGTTCTGATACAGGAATGATTTTGAATACATCATAGTACAGATATATGTAGACACAGTATGGATGCAGCCATCTGTTTATAAATAGTCTACTGTATAGATGACAACAAAATTCCTCGCAGCCTGGATGGTGGAAACTAGATCCAGGGTCTTGATTTCCGCATCTCGAACTAGTACGATTATATCCATTTGAATAAATGTGTTGAAGTCAAACATGGTAGAAACCACTTGATTACCAGTCAATGATGTGAACTGTTAACAAGTGTGAGAGAAACCACCAGTAATGTCAATGGCTCTCAAAGTACTCAGTACAATCCATGAAATGTGAATGAATGAGCTGAAGTCAAACATCTCACGAAATCATTCAATCGAAGGTCAATGATGCAACCTGTCGTCGAAGGCGAGAAACCTCCCATTAAGGCATGCAAATTTCAAGGTACTGACGATTTCTGGATCAACTTCCTAGATAATATGCTGATGTCGATAGAAAGCGATCTGTCGTAGGCAAGCCCATAACTCGAAATCACAGATCAAGTTTTGAAAATATATTGGCAAGGACTGACTCAGGGATGGTCAAAAGATGGATGACAGATATTTTGCAGATGAATGGTTTATTTGAACTGTTCTCTTGGACACATAACGACACTGCAGATGGCTTGGTAACAATTGACCCAAAGCTAATACCCAGAAACCGACTGAAAACTTTCAATGTGGTTTGATTAACTGTTAGGCAAAGGATTTCCCAACCCAAGTGAATAAAAAGTGTCGTGTCCAAGAGTGGTTGACTGAGTTTTTGAAAATTTAAAATACAACAAACACGCCCATTTTTCTCTCTTTTTCCCCCACCATTTCTGGCAAGTACCTCTTTATTTTTGACAAGCTTGAGGAGGATAACATTTGCTTGATTATAAGCTCATCCTTCGAATGAGTCCAACTTAGTTTAAAAATCGAACCCTAAGAAGGAGTGGTTCGTTCCTGTTGAAAATTAAACAGGTCCTTTACTGTTAAGTTTTAACGAGTCCAGTATAGGAGAAACTCGGTGTTTTTCAGTTTTAGGGAGTCAGAAGAAAAACTTGAGAAAACTCCATGAGTGTTCTTTTTCGTAAATTTAGTCTCTTGAGCCCGAAAAAGGATAAAATAATGCGGGAGAGAACTCTATTGACCGTATTTAGTCAACGTATACCTTTTTCGTAAATAGTCCATTTCAGTCCATAAAAGGGGTAAACTTATACTGAAGGGACGACTGTTCAATTACTTTAACGAGTTTGAATAGTCAAGTACTCGGAAATCTTTTCATATTTAGAGAGTCTGAAAAGGGCTTAAAGAGGACTCCAAGGTTTCGCTTTTTCGTAAAATTTTTGAAAGAGTCCGAAAAAGTGATAAAAGTATGCTCTTTGTTGAAAAACGATCATTTCACCTGAAAAATCCTGTTTCTGCACAAAAACTCAAAACATTACACATACCTGTTTAAGATAAGTAAAAATGCTTTCAAAGATACCCTTTTAAAGTGAAAAATAAATAAATTAAAAATTCATTCATTCGAAAAAACTTATAAAAAGGACTTTTTCAATTTCATTTTTACCGTTCAGTTCCAGAGTGAAAAGTAAAAAGCTTTTGGATAAAAAAGTTCCCGTGAAGATTCTGGAAAATTCAACCGTTGGAATCGAAAACCATCAGCCCCAGGTAATCCACGACCTCCTTATCTTGTTTTTCATCCATTTAAAATTTGTTTTTAGGCTTTAGTTTGAAATTTGGAGGCAAAAAATGGTTCAAAAATGCACCCGCGGGGTCCGCAGGTGAGACACAGGCTACCTGCGGACCCCGATTTTTTCCTACAAGGAAAAAATCGTGGGTTCCGCACCCGGCACATAACCCACGTGCGGACCTACGCTCTGTTTACAAAGAGCAGGTGCGGTACCCGCGCGGTTAGTTTTAAAGCATGGATTTCTCATTTATCTGCCAAAAATTTTCAAATAACACTCTTCTAACTTGCCTTTTTCTGTGTTGTAGGAGTAACAAGATGCTTATCTGGCAAGAACGCGAGCATGAGGAAGTGGATGAAGCCGCCATACTTCATTTTCCCACACAAAGGGCATTAAAAGCATGTGGTTTATACAAATTCTGAGCCATCTCTGGCATGAGGGCACAAGTGGAACTCTTAACATGGTTGGTAAACAGATGGAACGTGGAGGACCAGTGCTTCTTCATTGATGGCCACCGGCTCAAAATTGAGCTGGAGGATATATATTTTTTGACTGGTTTGTCCAAGAGGGGCGAACATGTTTCTCTGTTCGGGACTAGGCCAGGTGGCCAGACTGTCGCTAGTCTCCAACTCGAATTCTGCAATGATCAGGCAAATCCTCGGGACAAACGGATTGACATAAAACACATCATCCGTCCTGAGTTTAAAGTTATAGCTTTTACTATTACCA
The DNA here is from genome assembly GCA_034641835.2 of Pinus albicaulis. Taxonomy (NCBI): domain Eukaryota; kingdom Viridiplantae; phylum Streptophyta; class Pinopsida; order Pinales; family Pinaceae; genus Pinus; species Pinus albicaulis. Next base: position 1,375,994,580 of record CM076578.1, on the reverse strand, counting down.
AACTATGTGGGAGTGTCGCGCTTCATGTGGCTACTGGTTCCCAAATGCGCATTGCCGTGGACTGTTATCGCGGCACCATCTTCAACTGGTGTGAAGCTGTGTTAGCCAATGTAAAAGGCCAACTAACCAGAGCAAAAAATGGGAAACTGAATAACTTTGGATATGGATCCATTGTTGTTTCTTTTGCTCTGGAGAGGATCCCCCAATTAGCTCCACAGAGTATTGTTGTTGATGCCGGTCGACCTCGAGAACCAAGAATGGTTCGTTGGTCCGCGTTGATGCCCGTCATGCTATTGAGGGCACTGAGATTGTACGATTCCCTTCTTCATATTTTCGTTGGCTAGATCACCAAGTTTTTATGATAGAGGATTTTCCGTATGCCGGGATAGATTTCCGCGGCGACAGAGAGATGGCTCTCCCTGCAGGGGAACAGTGGGATGATTCAGGTAAAATTATTTTTCAACGTTTGCTAAGTTCTAATTTTTTTAGTTTTTTATCGTCTTAGAAAACTAATAACCAATTTTTTTTTTAATACAGACGTGGGTCCACATATACCAGCTCATCTCCAACCTTTCGAGAGGAGACAACCAGTTGCGCCCGCACCAGTCCCAGCAGGCCAATCAGTAGAGATTTTGACTGATTTGGAGCATCATCCAGAGCGTTTGACTCTAGATATTCCAGAGACCAGTATAGATGACATTCCTCTCAGGCTACAGAGATATGTGATTGGAGTCCCAGGACCTTTTAGGAGGTTCCTATGCAGGGTGGCCCAGGCAGTTGTTTCTTATCGAGATCACCATCAGTGATGGGATGATCGTGTAGACTCATTTTTTGACTTTTGTATTATCATTTTTGCCGATCATAAGGTGTTTCCAACCTATGATCGAAGACGATGTATATTTTTTGAACACACTCCTATACTATGATATATCACTATTTTGACGGTTATCTGTGTACATATGTGAATGTTGTTTGTTTTACTGCTTTCAATTATTGCAAATGTCTATTTATAATACTAGAAGCAATTGAATCTGCTAATGTATTTAAATGTCTTGGAATATGCTGATATTCAATATAATCAAACTCACGTTCCAAGAGACGAACTCTTAAAAACAACCTTAATAACACTGGATTTCTAATGGTATAAACCCTGTTAAGCTGTAATACAACAAGTTCAGAATCCAACCTTACAATCAAACTCCGAATCCCAAACGATATGGACTCAGACAATAATTCAATCACTGCACTATACTCGGCAATGTTATTTGTTGTTTGACCAAGGCTTACCCCATGCATGGATACTAACTCGTCAGAGGGTGAATAGATAACCCAAGTTGTGGAAGAAATGTTCCGTGTACTACGACAAGCACCATCAGCAAAACCAATGTAGGTTTGAAGAGACGTCGACATCTGCAATATCAAGAGTAAAACTTAGATAAGCAGGAATAGTGACAAAAACACACTTCTAAACTAGGCACACTTTTCTAATCTAAAACACACCAGCAGTAAAGAAATCTAAACTAACAAAAAATCTCCACACCTCGTTTAAGCGTAATATCGCTTTAGATAAAGCCCATTTCTGGGTTTATCCAAAGGAACACCGTCAAAATCTACTAACTCATAGGCCCCTTTTGCTAACTTTCGTTTCACAATGTAAGGACCATGCCACATAGGCACGAATTTTCCAGCTCCTAGCTTGTCATTAGCTTGATCATAAAGTAAAACTAGGTCTCCTTCTGAAAAATTTCGAGGGGTCACATTTCTATCATACTGAGCTTTTATCCTTTTAACATGAGCCTCGTTTGCTATTGCAGCGTTTCGTCGATTCTCATCTAATTGGGCCAAGTACAAAAAACGTTTCTCCTCTTCAGAAGTAGCTGGAAGTAATTCTACGGCTAATTTTAGTGACGGTATTTCGCATTCAATCGGCAACACAGCTTCCAAACCGTAAACCAGTTGAAAAGGAGTGAAACCCGTTGATGTTTTAACTGAGGTTCGATATGCCCAAAGCGCTGAAAATAACATGGAATGCCAATTCGTCTTGTGAATACCAATGATTCGTTTAATCATGGTGACTAAAACTTTGTTGATGGCTTCAACCAGACCATTTGCTTGTGGATAGTACAGAGTAGAACTATCGTGGCGTAGGCCAAGTTGTTCTGTCAGTTCAGTCATCATGATGTTCCGAAAATGACTTCCATGATCCGTAATAATAGCTTGAGGAACACCGAACCTAGCAATTATATGATTAAATACGAATGTTGCAGCAGTCTTGCCGTCAGCTGAATATGTAGGCATCGCCTCGGCCCATTTTGTAAAATAATCTACTGCTAGAATAATATAGGCATGCCCCCCGGCCGAGTGAGGGTTACATGTAATAAAATCGATACCCCATTTCGCAAAAGGACCAACAACAATTATAGGGTGAAGAGGAGCGGGTGGCGCGCGCATTTTCCGATCAAAAATTTGACAGTTGTGGCATTTCCGAACCGCATAAATGCAATCTTTGAACAACGTTGGCCAGAAATAACCTGCACGCAATATCTTTTGGGCTGTGGCATACCCAGACATATGACCGCCACATGCTCCAGAATGGCATTCATTTAACACCTTTTCAACTTCTTCATGATTTAGACAACGTCGGAAAACAGAATCCGCTCCACGTCGATAAAGTGTATCACCAATGATATTATACTGTTGGGATTGGAAGCGTATTTTCCGTCGCTGAGTTCGTGAAATGTCAGGCCGAAAAGATTGGGTTTGGAGATACACAATAATATCCCCATACCATGGATCAAGTGTACTGATAAGAAACAAATATTCGTCCGCAATGGACTCTTCTGCCACTGTTTCAATATCAGTAGAGGAGAAATCACACATCAGTTCCGCAAACACCAAAGATTTCTTTGCCTTGGATTTCTCAAATTCCAAGTCAAATTCCTGCAGGATAACTATCCATTTGGAATATTTTCCCCCTAGCAATTGTTTGGTCAAAATATACATCATAGGGTTGCAATTAGAAATTACCGTGGTTTTACGTAACAAGATGTAATGTCTAAAACGTTGGACAGCTTGAACAGCTGCCAAGGCCAATTTCTCCACATGTGTGTATTTGATTTCAGTCGGATGTAGATTTCGACTAAGATAATAAATCACATGTTCATCGTGAGATTCATCTTCTTGAACTAGTACCATCCCAATGGTGGAATGAGAAGCAGCGAGATACGAAATGTAATCTTGGTTGTAGTTGGGAGGATGCAATAACGGTGCATGGGTCAACGCGTGTTTAAGTGCATCAAAAGATCGATCAGCGATCTCGTCCCAAAAGAACGGAATGTCCTGTTTCAACAACCGGGTAAAACCCTTTGTAAGCTCGACATAGTTAGGAATAAATCTACGTAAAAAGTTTGCTTTCCCCTGCAAACTTTGGAGTTGGCGTAAAGTCGAAGGAGGAGGCAATTTAACAATAGCTTCGACCTTCGATGGATCGACGCGAATGCCTGATTTCGAGACAACAAATCCCAGTAATCGACCCGATTCTACGCAGAAAACACATTTATGCGGATTCAGCCTTATCCGATAATGCCTACATCTCATAAAAATTGCTCGTAAATGAGTGGGATGATCAGCCCTACGTAATGAATGAGCAGGTAAATCATCGAGATATGGCTGGACAATGTGCTTAATGTCATGAAATGCATAAGACATAGCCCGTTGAAAAGTTGCTCCAGCATTCTTTAGTCCAAAAGGTAATTTGCAATAAGCAAACGTTCCCCATGGACAAATGAAAGTTGTTTTGGGTTGATCTGCAGGGAGTATGTTTATTTGATTGTAGCCAGAAAAACCATCCATGAAGGAGAATAGTTCACTACCAGCACAATCATTGATTATTTGATCGATATAGGGAGTTGGATAATTATCTTTTGGACACGCTCGATTAATATCCCTATAATCGATACATACTCTTATCGTTCCTTGTTTTTTAGTCACAGGAACAATATTCGATACCCAATCCGTTAAAGGAATTGGATAAATGAATCCCGCTCGAAGTAATTTTTCAACTTTAGTTTTTATAGCAGCAGCTTTTCTAGGATGAATTTGACGTAATCGTTGACGAACAGGTTTAGCATCTGGGTAAGTCTTAATTTCATGAACGACGATCGATGGATCAATTCCTGGCATTTCTTCATAAGACCAGGCAAACACGTCACGGAATTCTTGAAATAGGGCTTTATAAGTCTGAATTTCTTCATGTGTACAACAAGTACCTATATGAATGTTTTCAATTATTCCTGGTTTTACTGAAATGTCAATTGGAACCGTTCTAGATATATTTTCCAAATTTAACTCAGAATCAGGATTTTGCAATGGATTCTGAGGTTCCTTGGCATATTCAACAGTAAAAATTGAAGCGAAATCATCTTCAAAATGATCTAATTCAGGTAAAAATGAAGACCGGTGATGTAGATCTTCCCATGGTAAATCATCAACAGACAAAAACTCACGAATTTGCTCATCTGTATGAACAATTTCAGGAAATGTCGTTGTAACTGAACTAGATATAGAAAGCGATTCCTCTTGGATCCCATTCATTGGATCGATTTCGGTTGAAGAGGGGTCGGAAAAAGACTGTACAGCCTGGTACGCAATTTCAAATGGACTCAAAGGCATCACGTCATCAAATGAATCTATCTCGGATTCTGAAGGAATAATCCAAGGATCATCAAACATAACAATGTATGACGAAATCATATGAATAGTTGCAGTAGAAGGCGATACGTTAGGAGGAGGAAAGGAAAAAGTTCCTAGTAAACCAGAATCTTTAATCAAACCTACTCCAACATCCTTATAAGGGATAGCCGTTTTACCAACATGCTGGATTGTTTTCGTAGAGGCTGGGTCGGACGAAAAATAAGTTAACTGATCTATTGTCACGATCTTTCCTTGATATGGAAATTTTATGAGTCGAAAGACCGAAGAGACAACAGCAGTCATAGCATAAGACCAACTACGACCCAGTAGAAGGTTGTAATCTAGAGGGGCATCAACCACTTCCACATCTAGATTAACGATTTTTCCTTCAACCCTTATGGGTAAATCCTGCAAAATACCATAAGGTTGAAAACCTCTACCATCAAAAGCTTTTAGAATCGTCGGAGATTGGTTAAGTGTAGGAGAACCAAGAGATTTCCAACACTGAATCGACATAATACACGTTGAAGCTCCCTCATCAATCACAGTCCGAAAAATAGGTCTGTTTTTTACTAACACTGGAATCTGGAAAGCCATTTGGTGAGGAAGACGTGGTGTACTATTTTCTAAATCGAAGATTATAAGGTTAGAATCTTGAACATCAACAGCTCCTATGGCAAACAATAACAATTTACGCTGTGCTGGACACGATTGCAGCACTTCCAAAGCCGACATTGCTGAAGGAGAAACAGCTAAATCTTCAACAACGTTGTAATTCTGAGCAGCTCTCGCATGTGGATTGAAAGCTGATTTACGAAGAACACCTTTAGCAGGCGATTTGATTATCAAGTTTGGATTTTGTTTCTCGATCTGTAGCGGACCGGAAACAAGAGGAGTTGTATTTGATGTATTCGCATTAGAAGACTCTGCTTCTTTGCCGTCGACAGGATTCTTAGAACCGTAATCTTGCGATCGCGTCGCAATCCTTACATGAGACATCATCATAATAGGCTCTTCTAAAGTAGTCGAGGAAGAACCAATCATCTTACTATCTTGAACTGGAAAAGGATCCTTCAAGACAGCAGGTTGTTGTGATCCTTTAACGAGTTTCGTAACTTCCTCTCGATATGGACATTCTTTCGTGAAATGATCTTGTTCACAAATGAAGCAAGGATAGCGAGGTTTATGTTTTTCGTCATTGGATTCATCTTTATCTGTTTTCTCTTTCGAATTCTTTTTGTTTTTATTCCTCCCCTTCTTTTTCCCACTAGATTTTGATTTTGCCGTAGATGTTTCAACGACATGAATGTCGGCAGAAACTTCGGGAGAGGATTCTCCTTTCGAGGAATCAGGTAAAGTTATAATTGGAGAAGAATTCTTTGAGGATTTCTTCTTACTTTTAGAACTAACTGTACCAATCATACCGTCAGCGGCATGAGACCCTGAAGGAGCAGCAGCTATTTGACCTTGTTTAGGAAGATCGAGAATTTTCTCATGTAGAGTACCTGACTGCGTATAGACGAGGTCTAGGTACTGAGCCTGAGCAATTACTTGCTCTTCAGTAACAACACCAGCCTTAGCTACATCTTCAGTGATCTTGGGTAATAATGATTTAACAAACCATTCTACCAAAATTTGATCCGGAATATAAACTTTCACCAAACGTCTTCTCCGTCGCCATTCATGGATATGATCAGAAATATACGTGGACGTAGATTGTTTTAGTGAAGTTAATAATTCTGTGCCATTGTCGTATCTGACAGGCAACTGGAAATGAGTTAAGAAAGACGTTGCTAACTGACTGAAATTATGAAACGAGCCTCGTGGCAACTCAATGTACCATTTGGCTGCAAGACCTATGAGGGTTCTTTGGAAAAGACGTAAGCGAACCGAATCATCAATGATTGAATTAGATGCACACCAAAGGTGATAAGTCATAACATGATTCGATGGATCCTCTCCTGACTTACCTTCAAATTTTGTTATATCACTGGGCAACTTATGAGGCATTGGTGGCCAGTTCTGATAATAGAAAATAGGATCATTTGTAAGGCGCGTCAAATCAGGTAAGTCCAAAGTTGCGATAAACGGTAATTGATGGTTAGGGTCACGAAAACCTTGAGAAGCCAAAGCAGATCCAGGAGGCGGATACCCAGGATAACTAGGAATCGGATTAGCATTAGGTATTGTATAACCTCCTGGATAACCAGGATGAATCGGACCATACTGAGGTTGTTGATAAGTATAACTAGGGTACGGTTGATAGCTTGGATTCTGTACATAGGGACCGAATTGCGGCTGTCCCTGGTACGGTTGATACGTAAATTGAGGTTGACTTGTAACAACTGTACTTGTACCAGCTTGTCCTGCAGGCATCTGAACTGTAGTCTGAACAGAAGGGCTTGACTGAGGTACAGAGACCTGAGGGATTTGCACGGATACAGGGATAGCCGAACTCGGGGCTACAGACACTCCAGAAACAGGTGTGACAGGTTGAACAGATGTTGCAGCAGTTGCAGTAGTTTGGGGCAGAGTCTGAGGTGTACTAGGCCCAGCCTGCTGAACTGAACTAAGTGCAGGAGTTTGAATAGCTGGCTGAACAGGTTGCTGAGTTGAACCAGAAACCAATGGCTGACCAGGTTGATAAGGTAACTGCACATTAGGCTGCAAAGGCTGTTGATATTGGGACGAATCCCACACCATCATTCCAGGGTATTGTCCCGTAGAAGGTTGAACGTAAGGACCAAAACCTGGTTGAACGTAGGGTTGATAATAAGGTAAAGTTCCGGCTCCTTGAACAGATGGTTGACCAGAAGGCTGTTGGTAACCTTGCATTGGGTACCGCCCTTGAGGTTGATAACCTTGAGGCACGTACTGAAGTTGGGGTTGTTGAGGACCCTGAGGAGCATATTGAGTTTGGGGTTGACCTTGAGGAATGTACTGTCCTTGAGGTTGATAACCCTGAGGTATGTACTGTCCCTGGGGTTGCCCCCCAAAATAATATGGATCCACAGTTTGTCCTGGGAAAAAGCTACCTTGAGGTTGTGCCCCGGGTGGTAACTGACTACCTTGAGGTTGCCCCCCAGGCGGTAATTGACTACCCTGAGGTTGCCCCCCAGGCGGTAACTGAGTTCCCTGAGGTTTGCCCCCAGAAGGAAACTGACTGCCTTGAGCTTGAGGATTGGGAATATTACCAGACATCATAAAAACTTGCTCTGCGTTCGACGTTTCAATTTTAAGTCCACCAAGACCAGATAATAACATGTTTTCGATAGGTTGAGGAGTTGCCCCCGAGAAAGTACCAGACAGAGACTGATATCCCGAAGGAACAGAAGGACCACCATGTAAAAATGATTCAGGTGTTTGAGAAAACATGGATGACTCACCAGCCATAATAGATGACGGACAATAACCTCTGGGTGTAGGATGAAATGGAACTCGAGGTGGATAAAAAGCAAGACCCGGATTCTCTAAAAAGTCTGTCAAAGGGAGATACCAAGGATTATTTTGAATGGGGCTGTAGAAAATAGATTCACGTTCCCTAAGATTTAACGATTGAGGGGAGTTGGGAAGAGATATGTCTTCGTCTGGATTAGTAAGTTCTTCAATAGAAATAAGTCCAGAGGGAAGATTTTCTGTAATGATATTTCTCACCCTATGTGAACCTGGATCGCTAGAAGTTGGTGTAACAAATCCTGAGGATGTTTCTAACACAGAAGATTCAGTTTCAGGTTCAGAGATTTCAGGTTCGTCAGATAATTCACCAGATGGATAAATATTTTCAGTAACTTCAGAAACTGAAATCAGTTCTTGAATGTATTCTGTTGTAGGTATTTGATGATCAGGATGTATTACTATAGCAGAGCTTTCAACTTCTGTTGACCTAAGTCTACGGCTACTGTGTGGTACCAGAGCTCGAAGCCCTTCAAGTTGACCTGGTGAATATTCAGGAGGTTTCCATTGTATTCTCCGGGATTTTCTCGGCAATTCCGCCACGATTAAAAATTATCTAATCACACGCAAACAAAGAAAAATTTCAATGAAAACACCTAAAGTCTCTAAGAAACAAACAATTGAATCATTCGCTTAAAAAATCTAAGAGTTCAAACCACACGCAAACAAGTAACTTTCCGTACTAAAATCACTAGTTGGTGATGAAATCCAACTTAGTAGAATTTTAACACGAAAAGGGCGGTTGGAACAGTTACCCCGACAACCTGCTTAATGAAACAGACTAGCACAAGTTTCTTCAAAAAACCATCTCGAGTGAAGAGAACCCCCCAGAGAGTCCAAGTGAGTCTAGTCGACGTCTGTTCCAGGTACAGTGGGATCTTCCCTCCATCGTCACCTTAAGAAAGAATCCTAAAGATTATGGTCACTAAGGTTACCAACTGAAACAAATATACCTGGGGGAACAGTCTACGATCCGACACACACGCAAGGGCAGAGTAACAAAGCTCAATCCCCTTGAAGGCTCCTTGAAATAATCCAAGGTTTACCGACAAGTGACCCTTGGCTCCTCGACAATGGTCTATCCGAGGTTTACCGTTTTTAATACTTGTATATCTTCTATCGTTCCCAATGAGGAAGGATTGATAACCCCACTGGTTCAGATATGATCTCGTGCTTAAATCCTTTAAGAGGAGCTTCCCAGAGCATACATGCAACAACTGGAATTCTTCCTACCGCAAGATTTGTATACTTGTTTGTTTTAGCTATCTTGGAGAGTTAATTACTCCCTACTCCAAGATACTAGCCTAAGCTATGTTGGTGATAAGAGCCCTAGAAATAAAAAAGATTACTAGATGAATTTTATTTAAGCGTTACTTTTAAGAGCTGTTTCTTAAGTCAATGGGTGCGGAAATGAAACTTTGGATGATGTGAAGACTCGACTTCCAAAAAACACTAAAATGCACCTATGATGATATTCAATTCTTTTTCTTTCAATGAACTTTCTATCTAAAGAAAGAGTTAGAGAATGCAATCCTTTAAATTCCTTCTTTAAACATGAAAAATAATTGAAAGAAACTATTTTGTCTTTTCAATAAACTATCAAAGCTCATGAGAAAAATTCTTTTTCTTTTCCAAAGTAGAAGCTATAAAACAATTTTCTTTCGAAAGAAAGCTACCAAAACTAAAACTACTCAAAACTACAAACTCTAATCTTGAGATCTAAAATCTAAACTGAGTAAAAGCTTTTAGATTTTTTTTATGAATGTTTTCCTTAATTGTTCAGCAAACTAAGAATCTATTCGTTCAGATAACAAACAGATCAAAAACACTCAAAATATGTTTTTACAAAAAATGAAATTCAAAACTTTGAACCAAGTTTTTTCGAAGATTTGCAAAGAAACCAAAAGGCTTAATTTCTCAATATAGGATGTTTTCACAATCAGGTCGGATTCAAAAGACAAAAAGAGATCAATGTAATCTGAGATACTGCAAATTGTCAAAAGTTCGAACCACTACAAAGACCAAGCGGAAAAACAATCCAATCGGCAAAATCTTCTAGAAAATCATCAAAACATTAACACTGTTGGAGTTCATTCACAATAAATTTTTGATAGACACAATAACCAGTCTGGGCAGAAACCAAAGATCTAAAAATAAACTAGAAAAAGAAACCTAGAGATTTTCTAAAATTTTTACAGGGTCCGCAGGTAACCAGTGTTGACAGGTGCGGTCTCGCATTGTATTCTCTAGAGAAAGTGCGAACCTGCCCGCACTGTCAAAGTATAGCAAAGTGCGGTCCTAGGAAAAATTATAGAAAAACATAAAATATTCCTAAATTTTCAAAAACAGGAAAAATCTAAAGTACCCAGACAGATGTGTATCAATCAAAAACCAGGGAAAAATGTTTCCTCAAATCAAAAATAAAAGAGAACCAAAAACAACAAGTTCTTTCCCCAGTGGAGTCGCCATTTTGTTGTGTATATTAATTCGTCTTGCGGACAAGACCGATCTCTCTAGTACTAAAGGTAACTAGCAACAAACAACCAATTATACTAATCTCTCTCTAAGCATATAAGATTCATAAAAACACTATATAGGTGTAAGGCCTACCTTATGTCCAACGCTTGCTTGATTTCGTTGAAGTCCTTCCCGTGCACTGAAAGAACGTTCCTCGTGAATCTGCAGTCACAAACAAGCAAAAAGATTAAGCAGCACCTGTATAGACATTATTACAAATCATACTTATCATAATGATCAAGGAATTTGTGAAATAAACCATGAATCGACAGTTTAATGAGAGAAATGAGTATATTTGTATTAAATTCAAATATAGAAAACCTTTACAACCTGTGCCTTGATGTTGTGCATGTCCTCCTGGGGTCCGAAGCAGGAATCTCTTCTAATTTGACAAGCATTGCACTCTTTGAACCAAGACAAATAGAGATGAGTGATTTAACACCTCACGGAAAGTCTTAGTTAACTAAGTGCGAATTTCAACGACATTTAACTTCAAATATCTTAAGCTTGAACTCCCTTTGAGGCTACCCAAGGCCTCTTTTTATAGTGGAAAAGGAGGTTTCTTGTTCCAAATATGAAGGGATAGAATCCTCCTTCAAAGGGATTAGCTCCTTACATCGAGGGTTAGCTCGCAGCAGTCCGGGATACTGAACCTTCTCAACGCGTATCCATTCCCGAAAATTCCTACATACGAGGCTTCTAGAATTCATCTGAAATTCACTTTTTATCTTTACTTTCTCGCCTTTTTATGTTTTACAGAGGTCTGCACCCATAACACAAGGAACATGCGGTATGGTTCCGCAGGCAGGCTGAACTTTAGGTGCGGGACTGCAGGGAATGCATAGAGAAAGTGCGATACCAATTCTTAGGGGATTTTTAGGGACTTTTCTCTGATTTTGAAGCTTGACATGAGGAGCTGGTATGTTAGACTTGCAAAAGGAGGAAGTATGAGTAATGATAAGCTCATACTTATAGTAAAATGTCAGGATGACACGATTTTAGTGTAACAAACAGGTTTGAGATGAGAGCCGGGGTGTGGGGGCCGAAAGGCCGGGGACCAAAATTATATATATATATATATATATATATATATATATATATATATATATATATATATATATATATTTTTTTTTTTTTTAATTTTTTTTTAAAATTTTAAAATTTAAAATTTTAATTTAAAATTTTAAATTTTTTCTTTTATTTTTCTTTTATTTTTATTTTATTTTTATTTTTATTTATTTATTTATTTTTTTCGGTTTTAATTTAAAACAGCAGAGTAGAAGACTTTGAAACAGTAGCAGATTGTAGAAATGAAGGCAACAGTACAAATTTCAAGTACTGAAATGCAACAACAGATTGCCAATAAAACCCAGAAATTTTTCCAATATCTCAGCAGAAGAAAATATTTTCCAGCAGCAGAAAAACCCAGAATTGCAGAAACTTTCAATGGAAAAACTCAGAATTCTTTTCCATTAAAAACCAGAAACTTCTTCTTCAGAAACCCAATTTAAAACACTATTCAAGCAACTCTTTTAAATGCAGAATTTAAAGGACATAAATTACAGGAAGAAATCAACCTTCAGATGTGCAGTGCTGCTTCTCTTCAAAACCTGTGCTGCCAATTTCTGAATGCTGCTCCTTCTCCAAGATAAAATTTCTGAATGGCGGCAAAAACACTGCTGCAGAAACTCTGAGTGCTGCAAAAATGTCAAGAATTTTTGCAGATATGCACAGGCCATAAACACAAATGGCTCACTCAATTTGGAGCAGGGCCAGCAATCGCCCGCTCTGATACCATGTTAAACACCATGTTAAAGCACACACATGGTGTATGAGGAGGAATAAACACACACACAAGAGACTCAACACATAATGAAAGATAAGCGTGAGGCTTTCTTATTTTCCATTATACAAAGATGTACATTTATAGTACAATGGTGTGACTCTTGGTTTCACATTCCAAGGTCACTTGGACTCCATTGTGACTTTTCGCATTCCACACCTACCCTTGTAGGATTAGGTGTTCCAACACTCAGCAAGTGCGCTTTGAATTAAATGTGTTAATTCGTGACTATGAAGGCCATGAAATGAGATTTCCTCCTCCTTGAAGAGCCTCTCTAACGTTATTTTGAAGGTATTATAATTCTCTGGAGTCAAAAGAATTCTGCCTTTTGGGGGATTTTGTTGACACTAAGTTTTTTACCCTAATTGCTTCTTTCCAGTCCAAGAGAAACTTAGATAAATTAGCTTGTGATCTAATTTTAAGTCCCAAATTTGATCTCCAATTAGCACTTCCTCCATTTTCTCACACAAACTATGCGAACAAATTACATAATCTACTACACTTGCTCCATTGTAACTATTGCAAGTGAAATTACCGGACTTTTCCCATCTAGTCAAACCATTACAAGTGACTAAATCAAAAGCCCCACATAGCGTAAGCAATTGTTCTCCAAAGATATTGCAGCCTTTATCCTTTGAAATTCGTTCTCGCTGATGATTACTCTCTTCTGTAAGCCAGACAAGGTCACTGTCTTCTTTACAACAAAGAATGCTAGCTTGTTAACCTGCAGTTCTAGCATTGAAATCCCCCACTATAAGGACTTCACCTAGCTGAGAATATATTGCAATATCTATTTTTAGGGCTGCAAAGGGATCTTTGTGGTCAAGCCCTCTACTTTTGTAGATTTTTGAAACTTGTGGCGCAAAATAGCATGCTGCAATTCTAATGTGATTACCATTTTCTGATATTTTAAGCCAAACAAATTGCTTATTAATGAAACGACATTCTTTTTCTCTTACTAATAACATGATACCCCCATGCCCTTTGTCATTCCCTGCTGCCTTGTTCCACACTACTATCTTCCAATACCTTTCAAACAAAGGTGTCTTGCACCCTTCATGCTCATGTGTTTCTACGAGGCAAATTATGTCTCTACCTTTCGCAATAGGCCCTAACCCAGGTCCTCGTCTCCATGGGTAACCCCTGCAGTTCCAACAAACTAATCTTAAGGAAACCTGGGTACGACTTGATTGCTATTTTTTTTGACATGCAAGACTCACAGTTGAGTCTTTGTCCCTGCTTGCCCATATTGACCTTGCTTCCTCTTTTCTTGCTAAAGAGTTTGTTGTTTCTTCTTTGTTATCGTTTTGCTGCCTTGTTTTGGAAGGAGGTCCAAATTGCGCTATCACAACTTTACCTTTACAAATCCATGCTCTTTTTCCCTCATCTCTTGTTGCCCTAACTTTTGTCATTTCGTCCCTCCTTTCCTCTTGTTGTCTTACAGTTAAATCTTCTTCTAGAAAAAACCGAGAACCCCTCAAGAGCTGCTTCTTGCTTAGAATGATATCTTTATCACACAAGTTGAGCATGATGAATTTTATGGGCCTAGCTTTCTCACCGTTAAGCTTACCTACTCTCCATGCTTGACATATTTGTCCTTGCCATTGGAGCTTGTCTTTCAGGAAGTATCTTGCAAGGTCAAGAGTACATTCATTTTTCCCATAATCTTTCACCCCTTTAATAATTATGTTTTTTTCTCTATCCTGTCTTTCCTTGCTTTCTCTATCTTGCATGTTGTTAACCCGAATGTTTGTTTCTCCTTCCCTCTTAGCAGAATTGCTAATAACTTGAGCCCAGGTTTTGGAGAGTTTTGTGGAATCTCCTTTACTCTCTTCTCTTGATGTCTCTTCATTGTTGTCTATTTGAGCCACTGCTTTCCCCTTATGCTGGGATGGCTTCGAATTCATCACCTCTGTATTCTCCACTGCAAATTTCTTCATGTTTTGCACCTCCGCTTTCATGCGTTGCCATTCTGTTTTCCCTATTTGGAGAGCTTCTTGCAGCAATGATACTTGCTCCTTCAGAACTTTGTTGCTTTCCGCTAAAGCCTGGTTTTCAGCTGTTATTATATGAATTGTACTATCTCTTTTCAACTCTTTGGCTTCTACTACTTCCAACCTCTCTTTTACATTTAAGAGTTCTTTCACATAAATATCAGATGACCAAGTGAGAGGTGTGGATGTGGGACTATATAAGGCATAATCATCAATGAATTTTCCTTTTCCTTTGGACTTGTTGCCACATGCTTGCAAAGAGGACTTGTTTGAATGTTGTTTTTAGCAAATAGTACTTTCCCTTTGAGACAATTTTTTCCTTGTTTGTTCCCAATTTAGACGAGCTAGTCTCCATTTTAAAATGCCCCGATATTGTTTGGCATTGACCCAAACCCACTTCCCAGTTTTGGCTGATGAGACAATTTTCACTTGCCCTATATCATTTGTTTCCACGGGTTCTAAAGTTTCTTGTCCCATTATCATGATGATATTAAGGGAAATCAAAGTCTCTACCCAAAACTGACCCTTTGTTTTATGTTTAACCCTTCAATATCTGTTGGTCTGACCACTGAAAACTCGCTGCTCTACCCTTGCTACTCTGCCCACTGTCCCTGTCCTCTGTGCTGCTCTCTCCACTGTCTGCTACTGTCCTATGTAGAGGCATAGTATCTTTTTGTCTTCAATGGCAAATGCAGACCTCCCATGATTTAGGGATTCGGTCTAAGCTTTAATTTTATATGGATTTCACGTTAACCATACAAGGAGTTACAATTAATTTAGGGATTCAAGTTTCCCCAAGCAAAAATGGTATTGCTTTTCAAAGGGAAATTTGATGGGTTAATTTTTATTTATTTATTTATTTATTTTTTTTAAATTTTGCGGAAGGTAAATGCCACCACCTTTGCTCCACTTGAACTGTCTTAAAACTATATTATTTCTTTATATTATATAGAATTTTATTTTATTTTTTGTTTTAGAATTTTAAGATATTTAAAAAGAGTAGAGAAAATGGTAGAGGTTAGATAGCTTAAGATTTTCTTCATGATATTTTGTGCAAAAGAAATAAGATTTGGGTGTGACAAAATATTAAACGTTTTAGTGGATGATTATTTGAAAATGTGAACATGTATTAGTATCAATGGTAAAGAGATAAAAGTTTTTGTTATTGATAAGTTAAATATCAAATGGTTTAGTGAATTATTACCTGAACTCTTATGAATGGTAAAGAGATTAAAGATTTTGTTATTGATAAGTTTCACAATTGTATTTGGACAAAGGGATAGGGAGAAAAAAAATATTATATTGAAGAGTTCAATTCCACTTGCAATCATCATCAAAAAGCTTATATAGGCTCAATATATCATGGAGAGACATAATTCTCATTGCACAGTTAAGAGCTAACCCTCACCAACTCCATTGTGAAATTTAACATTGAAAAAGACCAAAGAAGATTAGGAAGATATGCAAATACCTTCACAACGAGTGAAGATATGCAAATACCTTCACAACGAGCTCTTGGTACAATTTATTCGGTGAGGGGATGGTTGAGAAGTTGGGGTCGCTCATCACTACATTGAATAGGAAAAGGGCTGAAATGAGAAATTTGTTTGTGAGGGGTTTGTCTCGTAAGCTATTAAAAAAAATTTCTTTCATGAAATTGTGTAAAATAATTTCTTTCTTTCTTTTTGTTATATAGTAACACTTAAAATTATTTAAAATAGATTTAAAAGTTCCTTGTAGAGTGATTTTTCTTTGAAAAAAATGGTTTTGTTTTGTTTTGTTTTGTTTTTGTTTTTGTTTTTGTTTTTTTTTGTTTTTTGTTTTTTTTTTAATAAAAATAATAAATTAGTTAATTTAGCAAAAAGTGTAATAGGTTTTTCTATCTTTAATATATATATATATATATATATATATATATATATATATATATATATATATATATATATATATATATACCAAAAAAAAAAAAATACCACCTTTGAATTGGAAGACGTAACAAAAAAATGTAATTAAATGGATTTTTTCTCGATATCGATTTCCTTTACTCATGAATCATTTCGAAAAGTTGTTTCATTTTGACCACATGTATAAGGCTTGAAGTTTTATCGTGCAAAAGGAGATGGAATTTTCAAAAAGTGTAATATATATATATATATATATATATATATATATATATATATATATATATATATATATATATATATATATATATATACCAAAACCAGATTAAAAAAATAAAGGACAAGAAATAGAAAAATTCCATTTAATTACAATTTTTTGTTACGTATTCAATTCAAAGGTGGTTTTTTTTTTTGTTGGGTATATATATATATATATACCAAAAAACCAAACCACCTTTAAATCGAAGATGTAACAAAGAAAATGTAAATAAATGGAATTTTTCTCGATATTGATTTCCTTTACTGATGAATCATTTCGTGAAAAGTTGTTTCATTTTGATCACATGTATAAGGCATGAAATTTTATCATGCAAAAGGAGGTGGAATTCTTCAAAAATGAACATGGAAAGAGAGAAATAAATTATTTTTAACGTCTAGGAGGCTAAAAATAGCCTATGGGAGAGATTGTTTCTCCATCTCGTTCTTGTATTCGGCCCTTTTCCTATGGAGTCTTACAATAAATGCTCCCAGCTTCTCGAAAAACTCTTTGCTGAATAGATTATCCCAAGAGCTACCTCCCATAATATCTACATAATTTTCCTTGTTGTCTTTGAAGGCCTAGCATTCTAAAATGAAATGTTTTTTTGTTTCCACTTTTCCGGGAGAGCAAAAAATACATACTCCTTCCTCCCATATTTCTTTTGGCCTTTTCCAGTGCTCTGTTTCACAATGGAGTTGATGAGAATTAGTCCTTAATTGAGCGATAAGAATTTTGGATCTCCAAGAAATATTGGCCTTTATGTACACTTTTTTTTATGATTATGAGTGGGGTTAAACTCTTTAATGTAGTGCTTCTTCTTTCTCCCTAGCTCTTTCTCCCAAGTACGTTTGTGGGACTTATCCATAACAAATTTTTTATCTCTTTACTGTTTGTGGGACACATGCTCAAGAAAATACCCCATTTACTAAACCATTTGTTATTTTGTCGCATCCAAGTCTTCTTTCTTTTGCACAATATGTCATGAAACACAACCTTAGGTCGTCTACCCTCTTCCATTAGCTCAATTTTTTTTAAATACCTTATGACTCGCACCATAGAATTTTCTTCAATAGGAGCAACCCTTGTTTCAATTAACAAGATAGCATAAGGAACTGCATTTTTAATTTTGAATTTGTTTGTAAACAAACGCTTGTGAATTTTCTCAATTTGTTTCCACTGCATCTCGAATGTGCTACTGGCCCACAGTTCACAACCGTAGGGAATCACCAAGATCACTAGAAGCCCAAAAAGGGCTAGAGTGGTTTTCCAGTCCCATAGCTCTGCCTCTCTACACCTATTTTGAAGAGAATAAAATGCTTTCCAACCCCCCAAAGTTCTTTTCTTTCTACAACCATCCCAACTTAAATTTCTATTGAAGTCAATTCCGAGGTATTTGTAATTTGCAACTTCTTCCAGAATTTTTCCTTTAAAGTAGAACTTATGTTGGTTATGCTTTCTTTTGTTACAGAAAACCACTGCTTTTGTTTTGCTAATATTGACTTGCATCCTCACCCTTCGACAAAAATGCTCAAGGGAAAGTAAGTGCTCTTGCAAACCAAGAGCAGATTTAGCAATCAGTATAAGGTCATCTGCATACAAAAGAATCCTTATAACGAACTTGCCCAAATGGATACCGTCACCCTCTTACGAATTTAGCCACTCTTGAAGCTTGTCAATATATAAACCAAAAAGGGTAGGAGACAATGGGAAACCTTGCTTGACCCCGATTTCGCTTCTAAAACTTTCAGAAATGCCTGCTGAAGTTCTAATTTTGACTTTTACCTCTTCATGCACCCTATGCACAACTGCTCTCAGATGCCTGGGAACCTCGAGTTCCTCCATTCTGTGCCAAAGCTTATCCCTAGAAACCGTGTCAAAGGATTTTCTGAAATCAACAAAGCAACAAAAAACTTCTTAATTTTTTTCCCAAACTTTTTCAATGATGTGCCTTAAAGTTATACAATGATCAATTATGGAATGTTTAGGTCTAAAACATGCTTTCCCTTTAGCACATTTATCTATTTCTTCTGCCCACTTGCTCATTTTATTTACTAACATGTTTCCAAATAAATTTGCAAACAAGGGGTTTATAATTATGGTCCTATAATTGGAGGGATTATTGACATCACCACTCTTGAAAAGAGGTATTGCGATACTAGTTGTCCAATTTGTGGTGAACCCCTGCTGTATGGTGTTGTTGATAACTTTTGTGATGTGAGGTTAAAGAATTTTTAAGCCCCACTTTAGATACTCTGCTTGGAGTTCAGCTAAGTCTTTTTCTTTTCCAACACCCAACTTCTTGATACCCATCTCTACCTCTTGCACCGTGAAGAGTTTTGTGTCTATGTTGACCAAGGGAGGAGGGTAAATCTTGGGATCCTACTCAAAATTTGTCTTGCATAGTTGAACCATTTAGAAGTTGTAATGTTGTTTTCAGTTTGCACCTTTTTTGGTTGGAGCTCCTTCCAAAATAATTTGGGGTTATTTTTCCCAATGAAGCCTTTTTCTTTCTAAATATCTACCTGTAAGCTTTGAGCTTTATGTTTTCCTTTTCTGATTCCTTCCACATTCTCCTTGCCTTTTTTCATTCCTCGTCAAACCAAGAATTAACCAGAAAGAAATTTGTTTCAGACTTCTTAATTTTTTCTCTTTTGCACTTTGCAAGTGCACTTTGCATTAAGTGTGTTAATTCAGGACTATGAAGGCCATCAAATGAGATTTCCTTCTTCTCGAAGAGTCTCTCTAGCATTATTTTGAAGGTATTACAATTTTCTGGAGTCAAAAGAATTCTAGCCTTTGGGGGATTTTGTTGAACAACATGAGTTTTTGACCCTAATTGCTTCTTTTCGATCTAAGAGAAACTTAAATAATTTGGCTTGTGATCTAATTTTAAGTCCCAAATTTGATCTCCAATCAAAACTTCCTCCATTTTCTCACATAAACTATGCGAGCAAATTACATAATCTACTACACTTGCTCCATTGCAAGTGAAATTAGCGGACTATTCCCATCTAATCAAACCATTGAAAATGACTAAATCGAAAGCGCTACATAGCGAAAGCAATTGTTCACCAAAGAGATTGCAACCTTTATCCTCTAAAATTCTTTCCCACTGATGATTACTCTCTTCTATGAGCTAGGTAGGGTCACAATATTCTTTACAACAAAGAATGCTATCTTGATCACTTGTAGTCCTAGCATTGAAATCCCCCACTATAAGGACTTTACCTAGCTGAAAATATGTTGCAATATCTGCTTTTAGGGATGTAAAGGGATCTTTGTGGTCAAGCCCTCTACTTTTGTAGATTTTTGAAACTTGCGACATAAAATAGCATGCTGCAATTCTAATATGATTTCCATTTTATGATATTTTAAGCCAGACAAATTGCTTATTTGGGCCTTTTTTTTCTAGTTGAATGAAACAACCTTATTTTTCTCTAACTAATATCATGATACCCCTATGTCCTTTGTCATTCCCTGTCGTCTTTTTCCACACTGCTATCTTCCAGTACCCTTCAAACAAAGCTGTCTTGCACCCTTCATGCTCATGTGTTTCTATGAGACAAATTATGTCTCTACCTCCAGCAATAGGCCCTAACCCAGGTCCTCGTCTCCATGGGTAACCCTTGCAGTTCCAACAAAATAATCTTAAGGAACCTGGGTGCGACTTGATTGTTATTTGTTTTGACATGCAAGACTCACAGTTGAGACTTTGTCCCTGCTTACCCATATTGACCTTGCTTCCTCATTTCTTGTTGAAGAGTTTGTTGCCTCTTCTTTCTTATCGTTTTGCTGCCTTGTTTTGGAAGGAGGTCCAAATTGTGTTATCACAACTTTACCTTTATAAATCCATGCTCTCTTTCCCTCATCTCTTGTTGCCCTAACCTTTGACACTTCCTCCCTCCTTTCCTCTTGTTTTCTTACAGTTAAATATTCTTCTAGAAAAAACTGAGAACCCCTCAAGAGTTTCTTCTTGCTTAGAATGGTATCTTTATCACACAACCTAGGCATAATGACTTTTATTGATCAGAAACTGAATTGGGGCAAAAAATTTCTAAAAGATGGAAGTGCTTAGAATTTCTTAGAACCTAAACGACCAGATAGGTCTCATCTTCCTGATTCCGGTGCACTTCGTTTCGCTCAAAACAGAGTCCGTATGAGAAAGTTAGAGCGATTTGTTCAATTGCACAAACAAGGAAATTTTGGTGACAGGGATGCTGACTAGGCATCCGTACAAACCAGTAAAAAAAAAAAATATTCCAAGGAATATTGTTAGAATATTCCAAGGAATATTGTTAGAATATTCCCCCCGGGTGGACCAGTGAGCTGTTGACAAATGTCATGTCCGGATTGGTTGGTGATTTGTCAATTTTTGGTTAGATATTGGTCAGACCAATGAGATCACGACGCGTGGCAAGCCTGAAGGCCGCCACATGATCCCCAAGGTCAGATTTCATTGCAAAGTGTTGGGAAATTTTTTTATATGGTGGACGGGCAGAGGTTGGGCTCAACCCCGTGACCTCCCCCACACAACGCAACATTCATACCAACTCCACTATCCGTTAGTCCTTATAAAACAACGGATCTAACTCATACTTAAGGTTTAAAAAAATATTTGATGGAAGGAAGTCGGGGCCAACCCCAACGCACACGACCATGGAATATAACCTATGGAGGAGGGCTATTGTTAATGCACAGAGGTTTAACATTAAAGCGAGTTATTTAAACTTAATCAAGGTTTAAGCGCTAATCCATTCATTAATACATATTATGCTAAACATGCCATTAGTGCGCTAAACTACAGTTAAACTCCCACTTACCACTAATTAATCCGAGATTAATTCGATGGTGGAGTTGGCAGAGTCCACCAAATTTGGCCCGACCTCTAGTTTTGTTGGGGTTAACTGAAGTTGCTCCAGTTTTGGAGGAGCTTTTCTAGGAGAAACTGAAGAAGCCATAACTTTAGAATTTTTTGATCAATTTGGGCTTAGAAAGAGTCTATCCTAGATGATTTGGATGCTCTTATAATTTTGGCACAAGTTTCAGATGCAGAGGAGCAATTCTAGGAGTGATTTTTCCCGTTTGAAGATTAAATATGCTTAGGGCCACCAGGAGAGGAGGTCATGTCTGATTCACTTAAAAACCATTGGTAGAGCTAGAAGAGGCTACTTAGGGGTTTTTGGGTCTTCTGAATCCATGGAGTAGGTTGCAGAGCCATGGGAGCACTATAGGTGCATGTAATCAAAGAATTGACCATTAATCCAAAGAGGGCCATGCCATTGAAGCAAGTCCAAGGAGACGTAGCCCAGGACAGGTGAACTCTTTTATCAGCTTTATGTAATGTGTTTGTTGTGTATTATTTCTCTGCAATTTACTTGTTTTTAATGTGTTTTCAAAGCTAATTTACTTAATTAATTTCTCATAAAATACACATAACCCCTCTCATAAATTTTTATTTGAGAAGATCCTTAAGCACACTTTTATTTTATACCGATGAGGAAGCTAGCACAACAAAACTAGTTTTTCCATATTTAGATCAAGTTGGTATCATAGCACAATTTATCTCATTTTAGCCCAAGTTTATCTCAGGGTTTGCCAAGGTTAGCTAGAAAATTAGCTATTGGTTTTGCATTTGTGCAAGGAGAATTTAACTGTGTGCAAGTTTATGTGTGTAAGATGAAGAGAAGAGAAGTTCAAGATTGATGACTCAGCTCTCAAATCACAACAAAGAATATTTTTATGCATTAAAAGTGTGATGGAAGCTTCATCAAGTGATGTTTCTAATCAATCTTCCTTAGAAAGACTCTTTGATGAAGAGATGTTGCAGAAGATCTTCATCACAAGAGATATGGTGCAAGAGATGTTTAAAGATAGCGAGGAGAGCAGTGGATTTCAAGAGGAGTTGATGGCCATGAAGGAGGAGAAGCAAGATCTTCTTGAAAAGATGCATGAGATAGAGACTGAACTCCATATTTCAAATGAAACCCTAGCCAAGTATGTGCATGAAAAAGAGGTATGCAAATCAAGTTTATCTTCAATTTCCTCTCAAAATGAATGTTTTGGTGCTTTTGAAAGACATACTAGAGGAATAGGGTCCAAATTATTGATGAAGAGAGCCACTACCTCATCAAGTTCGCCTTCTCAAGAAGGCGACAAAGGTGAATGTGCAAGGTATAAATCTGCCTTTAATCAAGCTGCTTTTAACTATGATAAACATGGAAAATCCTCACATAAGATTTGGAGAAAATTTACATGTTCCTTTTGTGGTTTTAATAACCATACTATTTCTAGATGTTGGAAGAAGATAGCCATGCATAGGAAACTTTCAAAACAAAGGCGAGAGAAATCCAAAGGTCCAATGGACAATGCAAACCATGTTGAAAGGAAGATGCAATTATTTTTCACTCATTGCCATAAGCAGGGTCATCTTGTAGACAAGTGTTGGAATTTGTATCCAACAAGTCATCTACGACATTTGAAGAACGTGGAGAGAGACGTTGACAAGAATGGAAAAGAGGATTTCATAATTGATGTGGGTCAGGATGATACACGTGATGAAGTGCAGCTGAAAGAAGTTCCATTGAAGTGGTTTGGAAAGAGATGGTTAGAGTTCTTAACCAATTAAGGCCATGCATTTATTTTGATGATTTATGCAAATCTTGCCTTATCGATGAATTTTTTTGCCAATTGAATGCATTTATCTTCTCTTGAAAGTATGTTGCATATTACACGAAGAAAGATGTTGGAAAAGTAGAGTTATGTTGACTCACTTAGATGCAACAAAGATGGCAATTTGTAGCTGCAAATTTCTTGTGAATGCATTTATTTTTCTCTTGAATGCATGTTACATGTTTACACCAGGAAGATGTTTGAAAGTGGAGTATGTTGACTCACTTTGTTGCAGCAAATTTGGTCATTTCAACTCTTTAAGTACTCTTACATACCAATGGGATTCGTGTACTTGTGATTGTACTTGCGAGAGAGTTGAGAATTGTATACATGCATGAGAGTTTGTGTGTGTGAACAATGGAATTTTTGATAGTTTCATTGTGATTGAACATGCATGAGTTATTGAATTGTGTTGGTTGATTTCTTTGTTATCATGTATGTTTGTCAACTTGAGAGTGTTGATCATTTTCACATGCATGAGTGATCGAATTGTGTTGGTCGATTGATTGTTACATGCATGTCATATCGACTTGGAAGAGTTAATTTTTCTCCAAGGATGAAAGGGAGATGTTGACGAATTGTTTCATAAGATGTGAAATTCTTGTTGTTTTGGAAAATAATCGTCAAGTTGTTGTACATTCTTTTGTTTGACTTAAGAGTCAATGGTTTGAAGACACATGTTTTGTCAACTTGTGTTTGGTCGATGAGTTTGTACACCAAGATGTAAGAATGCATGGCGATGTTCACAGGATGTGAAATTTGTTGCTTTGAAGGAGCAAAAGGAAGAGGTCGTCAAGTTGTATTTCTCGCATGATGTGTTTTTCAAGTTAATGGTTTTTCTTGTGACAAGATGTCTCAGGATTTTGGAATTTCCACTCTTGAGTGAGAGGCTCATGTTTAGCCTTCATTCTCAAATCATGGCATGAGTAGCATGTCAATACTAGAGGATGATGGAATCAAGAAGCGAAAAGTGGACAAGATGCCAAAAAAATTTGCAGCCAAAACAACAGCCATTGTAGAGCATTTGATGTGTTGACGCCAATAAGCGAAAGAGATGGTGAATGCATTATTCCATATGTGGAATTTGGAACCATGGACGTAAAAAGAATGGTCATTTATTTTCTTGTGATTACTGATATTGGAATTCATTGTTGTAGTTCACTCAGATGGGCTTAACTTGGAAAAGTGGTTTCCAAGGAGAAGCTTACATCGAATGCATATGTGTGCGAAGGAGGAACATGATTCTCAGTGGGAAGGCCATCAGTCAACTTTCCAAGCACCAAGGGATCGATTTGGTACAATAAGATGTTTAATCAGTCAGCAAGCAACCAACAAGTGTTGGATTGGGTCAACAACAAAAGGAGGACATTGGTTGAAGTGTCAAGCCATTTGCAATGCAAGGCATGTCAGTGAACCAAAGTGGTTGTCATGGAGATTTTTCCAAGTAGAATCGAGTTGATAGAACTTGGAAAAGAGAAGAGTATTAAAATATCATCAGATAACCAACTTTTGTGGGTCCAAAAGCCTTTTCAGTGGGAAGGAATGATCAGAAACTAAATTGGGGGTAAATTTTTTCTCAAAAATTAAAGTTCTCATAATTTCTCGGAACCTAAACTACTGGATAGGTCTCGTCTTCCTGATTCTGGCGCACTTCTGTATGAGAAAGTTAGAGCGATCTGTTCGATTATACAAGCATACAAATTTGGGTGACATGGATGCTAACTAGGCATCCGTACAACCCAGTCAGCAAAAAGAGTATTCCAAGGAATATTCCTAGAATATTCCACCCCCAGGTGAACCAATGAGCTGTTGACAAATGTCATGTCGGGATTGGTTGGTGATTTGTCAGTTTTTGGTTGGATATTTGTCGGAACTATAGGGTCACGACACGTGGCAAGCCCGGAGGCCACCACATGCCCCGTGTTGAGAATTTAGAGGGTTGGTGATCAATACAAAATTCTCTTCTTGATAATTACTTGTAAGCGTGCTTGTGTTATTTATGTCTTCTTTTCTTTTAGCTTAGTTAATCTTTCATCAAGTCAATTATCAAAATGCACAAGACACAAAGTTAGGCTCCTAGAGTCAGGGAAAAAACCTCCCCCTCTTAGAGAGGAAAACCCACAAATAATTCTTCTTGTAGATCTTCAAATGACAAGTACCATGACCCAGACTTAGACCCTTAACCTAGATGTGCTTCCAAGACCTTGATCTTCACTCTACATATGCTTGTAGATGAATTGCTTGAAATTTACCTTCCTCACTATTGCTGCCTCTTCTCCTTATGTTGACTGTCTTATCTCCAATAAACTCTTTCTTCATATCAACAACCCTGAACTAAAAATTTCTTGTACTTGTCCACAACTTAGCTTTAGTCATCTGTAAACAATTTACTTTCCTGTTGTTTAGTCTGCATGCCATGCTGTCTCTTTGTTCAGTTAAGACCACATTCTACTTCAGTCCTACACTGCACTTTGCATTAGTGTTCAGACCTGCACTTCGCATAAACACTTCAGATCTGTTCTTCGCATAAACTCACAGAACTTTGTCCTATCATATATCCGCACTTAGGTTCTTCCTTAATGTTCACATCGTAATCTTGATATTTGTCCACAATCAACTGTTCGCAATAATTTCTGGTAAGTGTATGTTGTAGGTGCATATACGTATGTCTATATTATATGTATATTGATCCGCATTCCCTTCCAAACATATTGGAAAGCTTGGTTTTAGACTTATCTGCATTCCTTTCGGATATATCCACACATATGTTTACTTGAACAGATCCGCAATCTTTTTCCAAAGATTTTATTCGTAAATTTCATAGGTATATATTCTTATCTGTCTTCTGTTCTGCATAACCCAGTGGGGTATTTATAGTTGTCACCACCTGTGGTTGAGCCGACCAACATATGAAGAGGTGTGACTGATCTTTAGGTCGACTTAACTAGCTGATATGAAGTCGAATTCTCCAAGGAATATTCCAGCAAGTTTACAACTGTTTTTCACTGTAACTTGGAGCTGTCTTCAATGTTGCATAGAGGGATATAGTGAGCTTATTCCACAAGGTCCTAGAGCATATAGCTAGACTTAACTCAAACATATTGGACATCAAGAAGAAGTCCATCTAATTAAAAAATTATGCTCATGAAACCCATGAAGCAAATACAACAATAACATATATTTATTTTGACTTCTTCTTTTTCATAATTACATAATTACATAATTACATGAAAACCAACCTAGTTACACTTTTCAACACTCCCTCTTAACTAGGGAGGTATTCATACAGGTACATGGTCACTTTCAAACTGAAGAATCTCATAAGAATAATCGGATTGGTAATCGCATCTGTATAGCATCATATCAACCATCATTGTCCTAGTGCAAGACATTGACTAACAACCCCATCTCTCAACGAGACAATGGGTTGCAATGCTGGCGAGACACATGACTAATAGACACTGTTGGCCACCTGTAAAATTTGTCCTATCAAAAGGTGTCCAAAACATTGTTCAGTATTCAAGAAACACTTTCATGGCCAAAATGTTATCTCTTGAAGCCCGTGGAAGATCTCATGCTCATGTTTAAAAAGTCTTCACTGCTGATTCCCTCCATAACTCAAAAATTCTGCTAAAAATTCTATGACAAAGACTACTGCAAAATCCCCTCCCTCCCTTTCTTCCATTTAGAAACTAACCTTCATTTGTTTCCTTTTCCCTTCGTAAAATTCCTCTTTTTTATGTTTTCCCCTTCTTCCATCCATGAAACTCATTGTTGCATAGTTTAAAACCCCTTTTTAAACTATAGCGAAAACCCCCGTTTCCTTTGAAAACCATGAAAAATTCATAAAAAATACAAGTCTTTACTATGGACTTAAGCCCCTTTGGGCTAAGTCCTAAACCACTTCCCCCACATGCCCCTTCCCCGGAACCAGGCGCTAGTTCCATTAGCGCTTATCAGCATCGGAAAATTTCGAGTGTGTAGGTTTAGTGTTGTGTTTAAAACTTGCGATGCGATCAACCTTTATATTGAAAACCCCCGATCGCATCATTATTTTATATATTTCCGGTGGGCCCGCCTCCGGCGCTTAATACTTTCTATTTTTCCTCCCCGATCACCTTTTTCCTTTGTAAAGTTGAAAAACCCATTTTTCCAAAGTTTGGTTTAAAAAACCAAAGTCACGTGCTGAATATTTTAATGGGTAGATTAAAAAGTCCTGATCGCGCAATCGCGATCGGAGATTTCAAATGGGTAGATTAAAAAGACCAGGCCCGGTCTTCTAATTCCGATAGGCCCTTTTACATAAAGCCCCGGGCCCTTTGAATTTCATACATCTAGCGGCCCCGCCGTCGGGAGCATATCTTTTTTATATATATTTATTTCCGCCCCGATCCATTAAACCTTTGTTTTATATTAAAAACTTTGTTTTTTCGTATATTATAAGGGTTTTTCCTTTCATTCTAAAGACTAATCTCCGACGTTGATCGAAAGGTTATCAAACGGTCATCGCTCCGTCGCATCAGTGATTTCAATTGCATCGCAAAGTCTAATCGCATGCGTTTCGTTTGTTCCGCCGATTGGCCATCCCAAGATTTATTCCCCACCGTCGATCTAATCTATAGATCGACGGCCTGCGCTTCATCACATAGCAGGTTTCAATCGCATCGCAATGTTTGTCCCCCCGATCGCCCATCCCTCCGATTCATTCCCGGCCGTTGATCTGATCCTCAGATCAACAGTCATCGCTCAATCACATTGGCCCTCCCGATCGCGTAATCGCATCGGAGATTTTCATCGCACCCTTATTTTACTCCCGCCGATTGTGATCCTCCAATTGGATCTGGACCGTCCATGTGTCCAGATCGAACGGCCCAGATCTAATCTCGCTTCATACCATCGCTTTCCACCTTCCGCCAAGAGGATTCCAATGCGTAATCCCCATCGTGGATCTGCGTGCGATCGACGGTTCTGATCTATTATTTTCCTCCAATCTCCTTTGACTATATATAAATGATTCCCAACCGTTGGATGATGCCATCCAACGGATCTGCTCTCATCCTACGCCTCCGAAGCAGTAAACCCAAAAACGCAGGATTTTATGATATATTTGTTGGATTTTGCAGGTAATGAAGGTTTTCCATTATGTTGAAAGAAAGGGCCGAGGGCTGGGAATGACGATTCCCATACCATTGCTTTATTAAAGGAAGGTCGATCGCAGGGTTCAAGATCCATATTTCCCCTGCGTGGCTTGCACATCAACAAGACACTGTGTTTTATATCATAGTTAAAGAGTATCAGTTTTTACCAGAACAAAAGATCGAAAACACTCAATTGAAGTAAATAAACCTCTCCAGATCCCAAAGGGCAACTGTATCCTCATGGTAATTAAAGAAGGCTTAGTCATTATTACAAACAAGAGGGGTTTTTCCCAAAGACAACCGAACAATTAATATTACTCAAGGATCTTATCTCTAATTTTCGACAAAACTATTTTAAAGATTAAAAGCAGCCCAGAAGCTAATCTTTTCGATCATTAGACCTCGGGAAGCAGCAACATAGTTACTTAGAGCATGACACCAAGCCTCAAAAGTCAACAAAGGCTCCCATCGAACTCAATTAATAAATGTACCTCAATTTAATGCAGACAGATTATCTGTTAATTACTTCATCAAGCCCTTCAAAGGCTGAAGAGTCATCCATCTGTATTAATTGACCCAGGAGATCTTTTATCAGATCCTACCTCCTCATTATTCTATAAATACTTCTGTAGAAGATGAGCAAATGTTGGTCTCTAGACATCTGAACGTATGTAATAGTCTTTGAAGATCCTGATGCCCTGTTTGCCACTTGAAGATACAGAAGCTGATATGAGAAGTTTGAAGTTGTAGAGACCCACCGGGCTTGCTGATTGTAACTGGTTTGAAACATCAAATACAAGCTGTTGATTTATGGGATCCTGATTTATGTCAATGGTGATGTGTTCCTCACTGTCAATTGTTATTTTGCTTGATGTTTTCACTTTTTTCACTTTCTCTGATAAAGAGTAGCAAACATAGAGCTAGGATTTACTTTCAACAGTACCCTACTCTTACTGAAAGCTTTATTATCTATGTTTTCTTCATTTGAACGTTCTCTTTGAAGAGTACATCAATGCAGGTCGGTTTAAAAGCACTTGTCTAATCTAAATTGCTCTTTTTCACTGTTATCTGTGGTTTTCTTATTTGAATATGCTGAAAGCAGGGTAGTTTAAAGGCGCTTACCTGATCTTAAGCTGTTCAAACTGTTTTAATGTTTTCTAACTAAAAGTACTTCAATGCAGGCCGGTTTGAAGGGACTAACCTGATCTCAGAATACTTTTATGTTTTTCTTATTTGAATATGCTGAAAGCAGGGTAGTTTAGAGGCACTTACCTAATCTTAAGCTGGTCAAACTGTTTTTTAATGTTTTCTAACTGAAAGTACTTCAATGCAGGCTAGTTTAGAGGTACTAACCTGATCTTAGAATACTCTTATGTTTTTCTTTAAGTACATGCTGAAGCAAGATAGTTTAAAAGAACTTACTTGATCTTAGGCTTTTTCACTGTTTTTTCATTTGTTTGTTCTTCATTTCCTATCTTTTTCATTCCATAAAATCGCCTTAAGAGATCCTTTGACATAAGTGACTTGCCCCATGGATCTTGTTTGAACCTTGCTGTCCAATCAAAATCCTCCTATAACTCCATAGCCCAATGGGTTAAAACTGTCTTTGCCTTTCTGTCAGCCAAATCATTCCTTCGCTTGCAGACACCGTCACCCTTCATTTTGAAACTGCCTTCACCTTCATCATGTCTTTGCCCAACCAAAACAAACAAAACAAAACCCAAGCTCTTCATAACTAGCCTAATATCACATTTCAGGTTTTAAAGATCACATCTTTAAGCTCATTCATAGAGAGATCCCTCTCTGGATTCAGGAGGGCTAGATCCTTGAATCCCAAATCGGTTTGATGTTGTCTTATCTTTTGGTTTAGCCAATCTGGCCAAAACATAGGAACCCCAACATAATGGAGACTCCACTGGGGAACTCAGTTGAATTTTCACCTTAGGTTCCCTTAAAACTTCATAAAAACTTGAGAGTAAAAGCAACCTTTCTAAGCACTACCAAGTAATAGTAATTATGGTAAAACTTGTGTTGAATCAGTGACAAACTAGGCAAACCCTAGGATTCTCCTAAGTCTTTATCTAACCTTGAAAGATCAGCTGACTTTGCCATAAGAGTAGACTGTCTTTGTCTCATAACCGTAGCTAAGTTGTGAAACAGATTTAGGATATTCTTAGAAACCACACAACTGAAAAAAAACTCAGAAAAACCTAAAAATATTTCAGATTGGTATCCAATAAACATGGTGGTGGACCATAAAACCTTTTACCTCCTTAGGGGCTAAAAACTTCCACTTGGCGACTCCACAATTTTGAACAGACCTTAAGACTCCACTGAGAAGAACCCTTATCATTATAATATCTTTCAAACTCAGTCAGAAGACTACAGGATTAATTTTTTTTGGCAAAACAGACTGGTTAACCTCTTAAATATTGTCATACCTGGTTGAACTTGTCTTGTTTATTTGGGTCTGAGAAATACGACATAGTGGCTCCTAGAAAGATTCACACTAGAGCCTATCCTGACCCTGATCCACCTGAGATAGTTGATAACCCAGAAAGTATCCTTAGGAAGTCTCCTAAGATTAATTTATCAACTGTTTTTAGATCAACGTTGAGAGCTAATCCAGTTCCTGAAAATCTTTCAGCTCTACAACAATCTCAAGTTGACTTAGTAAATCAATTTAGAACTAGGTCTCTTGGTGATTTAGATTAGTTAGATTCTGATTCTTCACCATCATCCCCGGAAACAAGTGAACCTCTTGGTAGCAGAGAAACAACACCTCCTGATTTGCATTTTCTTCACAACTTAGGTGTCTCTCATCCAAGATCAACTCAACAGTCTATTCTTGGTCCATCCACTTCTACTCACCCTACACCCACTGTTCAAATCACTCCACTTCAGCCCACTTTCCCTTTTATTAATCCATCTCTTGTAAATCCACCTCCACCACATATCATGGCAACATGGTATGCTCCCTTAGTTCTTCCTGCACCATTAGTCAATCTTCCATAGGAGTATCAGTCCAAAATTCCATTATATGATGCTAGCAATGCTACAACTGCATCACAACATGTGGATAAGATGAATGACTACTTTGACAGAAATGAAATTGATGATGATTCTGTCAAGCTTAGGTTATTTGCTCAGAGCTTAGGGGGAGAAGTGAGGAAATGGTTCAAAGGTTTAACCCCCCATAGTATCCGTGATCTACAAGCCTTCCATCAAACATTCTTAAACAAATGGGAAGTAAAGAAAAACCCTCTCCAAGTCCTTTCTGACTATAAAAATCTCCATAGAGACACTGGGGAAAGTGTGCAAGCTTATTGCACTAGATTCAATAATGTGTATAATGCACTTTCCCCAGAACTAAAACCTCCACAAGGCTCAGCTTTAAACAAGTTTCCTGAAGGGTTTGACCCTGAGATGGCCTATCAGCTAAGAGAGAGAGATTTTGCAACTCTTGAAGATATGAAAAAGGGTGCTCTTTCTATGGAAGTCAACTTGATGGAGAAGAGAGCAAGAATGAAAATTGAAAAGAGAGTGTCATTTAGAGAGGAAAATGCCCCTTCTACTTCCAAATAAAAGATGGAAAGAATGATGCAGGAGATGATGAAGAAAATGAGCATCCTTGAGAGAGCACAAGCAAGTCAAAACCAAATTTCTCCTCAAAACAAAAACCAGAACCAGAATCAGAATTTTAGAAGGAACCAAACTCCAAAAAGACCTAGGGAAGATGATCAACAGATCACTCCTCCCTTTCATCAAAACTATATAAGCGAGGTTGAGGAAACAGATGAGATAACAGAAGAAGATGATATCAACATGTTGGGAGTAGATAATGATGAATTTTAGGTTCATTATGATAGAAAAAAAGGTCTTTATACCCCTTATGATGACAATAGAGATGATGATGAAGGTTATTTTCCCGACATGGAAAATGTCCTCATAGAATCCCAAAAAGAATATGACCTTAGAAGCAAAGCCAGTCAACAAACTCCCAACACCAAAACCTCTGAAAAACCTTCACAAAACAACACTGCAACCAAACCTAAGGTTGTCAAACAAAAGGACAAAACAATAGTTGTGACTTCTGATAGTGGTAGAGAGAAATGCACTCAAAAAAGTGAAAAACAGAATGCAAACCTTAATAGTACTAACACTTCATCTAGTGCTCCTGTTAAAACCATTCTATCAAACGTAAATAGAAAAAATCAGCGAGCTGATGTTGCTGATAATCTAGCAGCTAGTAAGGCTGAGGCAAGTTTTTCAAAAAACCAAATTCCTTTCAGCCTCGAGCAGGAAATTTCAAAGATCAAAATCTCGGTTCCCTTGAATGAGTTAGCTGCCCATCATGTATATAGAGCCCAAATTTTGAAGGCTTTAAATATTGAGAATAATAATGACATAGTCAATTTTAATGATGACCAACCAAAACTCATTTTTGGTCCTAAAATTGAAGGGAAATTTCAAGAAGGGATAGTACCTCTGTTCTACGTCAACCTTAATATCCATGACAAAATCCTGCATAATGCTATGCATGACTTTGGAGCCTCACACAACCTTATGCCAAAGGTGATAATGGAAAGGCTAGGGCTAGAAATAACCAGACCTTACAAGGATTTATATTCTTTTGACTCCAACAGAGTGAAATTCCTTGGCCTAATCAAATACCTTTGTGTAAGTTTGACTCAAATCCCAACCAAGTACATGGTTATGGATGTTGTGGTGGTTGATGTGCCTCCTAAGTATGGCATGTTGTTATCAAGGTCATGGGGTGCCAAGCTGCAAGGTACAATGCAGATGGATGGGACATATGCTAGTATCCCTGTCTTTAGCCAGCTCAGAAGGCTATACAAAGAGGCACACTTGAAATTCATGGTCAGTAGCCCTGAAAACCCTGAAAATTCCCCCATTTACTCTGTCCATATGGACCTGGATTCGTTTATCCTTTACCATGATGAATCCTCGAATAAGCTAGAATTAGAAGACAACGACTCAGCCAAACAGTTAGAGACCCCTAATCTAGAAATAAATGCAGTTCTAGATATGGAAGAAAACAAGAGAAAAAATTTGGAACAATGCGTTGAAACAACAGACCAGAGTGAACAAAGCCAAGATGGAAAACAACAGACTGCCCCTCACCCTCAACTCCATGAAACACCTGAGGAGGTGAAACAAATACAACTAAGTGTCGAGATTTCACAACAACCCTTGAGCACGTTGGTTGAAGAAGACAATAAACAAGACAAAATAGAAAATAGTCCTCTGTGGAGTATGTATTTTGATGGGTCATGCACTAAGAGCAATGCTAGTGCAGGTGCCTGGATTACCAACACTGAAAACAACCACACAGAAAGCATTTCCTGCAAATTAAACTTTCAGTGTTCCAATAACATAGCAGAATATGAATCCCTTCTCTTAGGCTTACATCTATTAAAAAAGTTAGGAGCCACAAGAATTAATGTGTATGGGGATTCAGAACTAGTCATTAAGCAAGTCAACGGGGAATATAATGCAAATCATCCCAGAGTTAGAGCTTACCGAAACGATGTCATGGACCTTTTAGAAACTTTTGAGGAGTCCAAATTGATTTTTGTTCCAAGAAAAAGAAATATTGCCGCCCATAATTTAGCTTTTGCAGCTAGAACATGCTTAACGCCATTTGAAACCAAATATTGTACAACTCAAATTAAGTTTAGACCAGCTGTGCCGGATAATGAAAAATATTGGCAGGTCTTTGAGGGTGACAAACATATAGAATATTTTCTGCTGGGCAGGAATGAATTTGAGTTATCTGATTCAGATTCTAAATCCGATGAAAATTGCCTAAACAAAAAGTCCCCTAAAAAGGAAAAACCACCTGGTCCAGTAGAAATCAACATGTTAACTAAAAAACTTGAAACTCATACTGAAGAATACAAAGACACAGAAAACGAAGACATTGAGGTATTGTCGTCAAAGGATAAGAACATACCTAGGGGGCTAGCACCGTTAGAAGACCTCTTTGATTTTAACGACGTAGCAAAGAAGCCCACCGTAGAATACATAGAGTCTGAGGTCGAGGAATGCAACATAGGCACCGAGGATCAGCCTAAAATGATTAAATTAGCTAGGTCCTTGCCACCAGACATGAATAGGAAATACGTTGACCTGTTTAAATATTTTGTCGATGTGTTTGCCTGGAGCTGTGAAGACTTGAAAGCCTACGATACAGAAATCATCTAGCACAAGATCCCTTTGAAAGAAAACCAAAAAACCTTTAAGCAAAAACTGCGTCGAATTAATCCAATACAACTGCCTCTAGTAGAAAAGGAAATCAAGAAAATGTATGAGGCAGGAATCATTGTGCCTGTGAGGTTTTCAGATTGGGTTTCTAACCTTGTAGCCA
This sequence comes from Pinus albicaulis, assembly GCA_034641835.2. NCBI lineage: Eukaryota > Viridiplantae > Streptophyta > Pinopsida > Pinales > Pinaceae > Pinus > Pinus albicaulis. The sequence continues at coordinate 1,375,959,723 of CM076578.1, read as the reverse complement.
TGAGGAAAAAGATAGGAGAAATCAGATTGTGCATTGATTTCAGAAACCGTAACAGAGCCTCCCTAAAAGACAATTACCCTTTACCCAAAATGGAACACATTCTATAAAGGGTAGTTGGTTCGAAGAGGATTTCTCTATTAGATGGTTTTTCAGGGTATAACCAGGTTTTAGTACTCCCAGAAGACCAACTCAAGACAACTTTCACCACTCCTTGGGGCACTTTCATGTATGTGAAAATGCCTTTTGGATTAATGAATGTTGGGGCCACTTTCCAAAGGTCCATGGACATTGCATTTTCAGAGGAGATAGGGCACTTCATTGTAATTTTCCTTGATGACATAACAGTTTATTCCAAATCTGATAAGGAGCACCTGAAACATTTAAGAAAGCTCCTTGAAAAGTGCAGAAGGTTTGGGTTATCTTTAAATCCAAAAAAGACAGTGTTTGGCCTTCAAGAAGGTAAGCTCCTTGGCCATATCATATCAGAAGAAGGGATTAAAATATATCCAAATAGAGTTGAGGGAATACTATAGATTAGCCAACCAAGGAACATAAAAGAATTGCAGTCCTTTATTGGAAAGATTAACTTCTTGAGGAGGTTTATTCCCAACTTAGCAGAGCTCCTTAGAAACATGACTAATATGCTCAAGAAAGAAGTAGGAGTAAAGTGGACTGTAGAAACCAAAAAATCCTTCGAATTGGTAAAACATGCACTCACCCAGGCACCAGTCCTAATCAGCCCAAATTTTTCAAAGGAGTTCCTTATTTTCTCCTTTTCCTCAGAACATACTGTGGCAGCAGTCCTGTTGCAGAAAAACCCAGAGGGACAGGAACAACCCATTGCTTTTTTCAGCAAGGCTTTACGGGATGCACCCTTGAAATATAACATAATGGAAAAAAATGCCTATGCTTTGGTAAAAGCCTTAAAGGACTTCAGGGTGTATATTCTACATTCCCACATCATTGCCTATGTACCTAATATAGTGGTAAAAGACATCTTGTCACAAGACCCAGATGGAAAGAGAGGCAAATGGATTGCTGCTATATTAGAGTATGATTTGGAAATCAGACCAACCAAGCTTATTAAAGGTCAGGGCAAACTACGCTATTGGGAAGATTTTATACAGAACGCAAACGTAATGTAGAAATAACCATGAACATAGAGATGCAGAAGAAATAATGCTTCATTTATTAATATCAAATAACAGAAATATGCTTATAGGCATAATGGAAATAAAATAGCTAGGGTGCTCGTAGCGAATCTCTGAGAAGAGATGTGATGGCTACAGACCTCTGAACTGTGTTACAATGAGGCTCGAGGGCCTATTTATTGTTGAGAAACAATGTAGAATCTGAAACGTCCAAAACCTAACCGTAGGAGATGAGGCGCCAAAACTGTGGGCGCCCGTTTGGGTAAATTGGTGGTTCAACTTCCCGGGGGCATAACTTTGGCACCCGATCTCCGTTTGACGCGCTCAATAGCTCGTTAGAAAGATCTATCCGAGGACTTCAATTTTTGAACGAGCAACATCAATCCATGGACCCATGTTGCTCTCCGTTTTCCCAAAAAATGTCGTTTAGGGCCTCAAAACGGCTCCAGAAGTTCAGGACTCGAAAAACTGCTAAAAATAGTAAGTTTTGTTGCAACTTGAAAATTGAAAGAACTGAAGATGGGGGTTCAAATGGAATAGGTGGGTGGCCACCAATATCCACCTGGATCATTAAGCCCCCAAAACGGCTCCGAGAGTGGAGGACCCGAAAACCTGCTAAAAATAGTAAGTCGTGCTGAATGTGAAAATCTGCAAGAATTGATGGTGCTGGTCCAAATGGAATAGGTGGGTGGCCACCGATATCCACCTGGATCATTCCTCCCTCCTTAGGAAGCAATGATCCCCATTGCGTTGAGATCCTCCATGAGATGAGGCAAATTCTATTGAACTGAGTATTAGATGTGTTGAAGATGTCATGGACCTGCGGGTGGACATGCTGGATGCGTTTAGTAAATTTGGTTTCTTTATCAGCCTCATACAGTACATGTTTGGATTCTGTATGTGTAGTTGCAGGATGTATGGCAACATCAGGTGGTAGTGCATTGGGAGTCAGATCAATGGAGTGCTTGTCCTGACAGTGTAGAGGAACCTCTATGAGTGAGGAGAAATTGTCATCGTATTCCTCCATGACTTTTTCCATCTGCTGCAGCCGTGAAAGGGAGCCCTGTTTTGAGGTTGTGGCCACAATATTCTTCTTTCCCTGTGAGTGAGTCGTAAGGAAAATGAATTTCTTGGTCTGGGAAACAATCTTACTGCGTTGTTTTGCAGTAGTCAAAGAGATGGCAGGAGGCGGTACTACCTCCGGTATCCTGTACAAGTTATTTCCCAAAGTAATAATAACAGCACGAGGCCTAGACTCATACACAGCATGTCATCTCCATAAGTATGGTTGGCCCAATAATACATCAGCTACATCAAGAGGAGCAACATCACACAATACCTCATCAGTGAATGGCTTGATACTGTATGGAAGTCGGCACTGCTGGCGGATGCGGAGATCTCTCCCTGGGTGGAGCCACCCAATGGTATACTGTTGCGGGTGTGCTATGGTTGGTAGGCCGAGCCGCTTCACGACGTCTGCTGAAATGAGGTTCTTTTGGCTTCCGCTATCGACGAGAAACTGCAGCGGAGAACCCTTCACCCACATCTGCGACTGGAAGAGGCTCTCCCCCTCCTCTGGATCCTCTGGACCATCCTTCTGAATCTTGGTGGTGGCAACAATGGCACTGGGATCCGCATCAATGATCTGCTTCCCTTTGTCATTGCCTTTGTCTGGTTCTAACTCGGGATCAGAAAATGCATCTGATTCGGGTGCCTTTAGTTCAGCCACCAAAGACTGTTTGGCCCAACACTCGTTTGTGCTGTGAGTGGGGCTGTTATGAAATTCACACCACTTCCCTGTGTCCTTCTTTGGATTTGTGGTGTTTTTCTGAGTCGCATTGCTTTGGCCTTGCCCCTTTTTCTTCGGTTCGGGGGCACCTTTCGGATTCGCAGATCCAAAGTCTCGCTTCTTTTGCTTAAATTTATGCTCGATCTTGGCGGCATAGCGATATGCCGTGCCAAGCGATGTAATGTCGAGGAACTCCATTTCCTCCTGAATGTGTTTGTGCAGACAGCCGCGGTACTTGAGCACCAAATGTCTCTCTGAATCTTTAATACCCAACTGTGTGCGTAGGGTATGGAACAGATTCGTCAGTTCGTGCACATCTTGATCCTTTTGTTGCCGCAGCGTGGTCCATTGGATGTATTTGTCCTCATAGCTCCCCACAGGGTAATATTGTTCCTTGATGCCGTCTCGGAATGAATTCCAAGTGGGTGTGGTCGAAAACAGAGAGGGTTCCCCTTCGCCCTCTTGCTCACGGTAGGTTTCCCACCAGTCTTTGACATGGGGGGCGGCTTTGAGGAGTGCAAAAATAATCTTTTCTCGGTCAGAGAAGTCATGGACCGAGAAATACCCTTCTGACAAATTTAGCCATGCGACTCTCGTACCATCTATTACTCACTCAAATATAGGAATGTCAAAGTTTACACACATTACCTTGAAGGGATTGGCGCCTCAGTGTTTGTTGAGGATGCAGATGCGCCATATGTGGGCAGTCGTTGAAGGATTTGAGCAAAGTTATCCATCATCCCGTTCCTTTGTTTCTCGAGAGCCTCCTCGAGCAGTATTTTGATAGGATCTCCTGCTCCCTCGTCTTTCTTTTCTTCCGCCATGGGAGGTCGTCGGGGTTTGCGAGGCTGATCTTGCAAGGGTTCAACCGGATCGAGCCCTAACTCCTTATACCCTGACCGCGTTGGGGACATGCAAAGAAAAACAAAGAAAACGGGGCTTAGCGCCTACGTGCAACGTCACGGATTTTATACGGAAAACGGAACGAATGTAGAAATAACCATGAACATAGAGATGCGGCGGAAATAATGCTTCATTTCATTAATATCAAATAACAGAAATATGCTTACAGGCATAATGGAAATAAAATAGCTAGGGTGCTGGTAGCGAATCTCTGAGAAGAGATGTGATGGCTACAGACCTCTGAACTGTGTTACAATGAGGCTCGAGGGCCTATTTATTGTTGAGAAACAACGTAGAATCTGAAACGTCCAAAAACCTAACCGTAGGAGATGAGGCGCCAAAACTGTGGGCGCCCGTTTGGGTAAATTGGTGGTTCAACTTCCCGGGGGCATAACTTTGGCACCCGATCTCCGTTTGACGTGTTCAATAGCTCGTTAGAAAGATCTATCCGAGGACTTCAATTTTTGAACAAGCAACATCGGTCCATGGACCCATGTTGCTCTCTATTTTCCCAAAAAATGTCGTTTAGGGCCTCAAAACGGCTCCGGAAGTTCAGGACCCGAAAAACTGCTAAAAATAGTAAGTTTTGTTGCAACTTGAAAATTGAAAGAACTGAAGATGGGGGTTCAAGTGGAATAGGTGGGTGGCCACCAATATCCACCTGGATCATTAAGCCCCCAAAACGGCTCCGAGAGTGGAGGACCCGAAAACCTGCTAAAAATAGTAAGTTGTCTTGAATGTGAAAAGCTGCAAGAATTGATGGTCTTGGTCCAATGGAATAGGTGGAGTGGCCATATAGATGTCACTGGATCGGATTATGCAGGAATCGAACAACGGCATTTT